>JAAAKE020127583.1:0-14723 GCA_010014785.2 Anisolabis maritima
CAAAGCTTCTAGAAAGCACCTTAAACCATTTTAAGCCTTCATTCAAGTATTATCTACCCCCCCCCCCCCCCCCCCCCCCCCTCCCTTACCCCACGAATTTTGAAATTTAAATATTGAATTTGCATTTATTTATTTATTAAAAATAAATATACATCAAGAACAAAAGTTTATAAACGCTCTCAAGGCCCCATATTTTTTTTTATTTGATAAGAATATAAAATTATCTCCGACTTAGCATATCACATCATTCTGGTTGGATAGGCAAAATAAATGGAGAATTCCTGTTTGATTAAATACATAAAGAAAGACTGGGGAAGGGGGAGGGGGGCAGGCTTGGCAAGTTCAATATTTTTCTCAAGGAAATAAGGAGCCAGGAGACACCTTGGAATTATGACAATAAAGCTTCCCTTTTATTAAAAGACTAAAAGATACTTATCCAAGACATCCTCTTTATTTAGAGCTCATCTCATAACTTGGACGAGCGACTTTATTAACTTAAATATAAGCCAATGCGAAAATTACTCTTCTTAAATCTAAGTATACATATATAAACTGTTTTAATAAAAACGTAATCGGGAAATCTTTTATTTAAAACTCTTCTTGAAACTCAATAAAATAAACAGATTCTCTTTCTAGAATTTTGAATATAATGACCTTATTTTGATTTGATTTGCTGAATGAGAAGAACGTTTTAGTGCTGCATATGCAAAACGTTAATAATTAATTAAACAATTGATCAATAATACTAGTTGATGGAGGTTAAATATCATTTTATTTATGCGATTGGTCTTCCATTTTCCTAAATTAAATGTGTGAGGTTATTAAATATTATTTCGAGAGCAATCCAAGATGTATTTATTAGTGATTAAGAGCAACTCTTCGAGCGGAAACATCCTCGAACTCAAAAGATTATCTTAGCTTTTCTAAATATTAAAAAAATAAAAATAAAATCAATTATGGCTATTCAGGTAGACTTAGATTCCATTCTACTATTTCCGTCGTAAGTCACTTATGACGTATGCTATTATAATATTTTCATGACAGGTTTTTAAAAAACTTTTTTCTTTTGTAAATAAAACCCCTTCATCATCCAAGACTGCGGCAAAAACTTTTTAAGTGATGAATATTCACCTGAAAACTAGTCAATTTTAAATGAGTCTTGAGATTTATTTAATTTCTATTGACTTAACGTCAACGTTCTCTAAAAAAACTTGTAAAATTCTTGAATGAGGATTAATGACTATTTTCCGTATCCTATCAAAGAAAAGACTTAAAAAAAAAAAAAAGAAAAATTCCTCTATTCAAGAATGAATACTTATATTGTCAACATCTTGTTCACTCTTCAAATAAATTTTAATGAAGATTAATAAATTAATAAAATTTGAATTATAATATAAAAAATCAGGTGCAACGGCCGCACATCACACTTTCTCTTATCTAAGTTAAGGAAAATTCTGTTATGTGCTGTCACACTTTTGCGTTGGGCTCCCTTGGTAGTCAACTCACAATTTAATTTACCTTTTATTTTTAGAGACTTTTCGCCTGTGTGTCTGTGAAGTTTTTTGTTTTTGAGAAATCTTATTAACACCCATACACCTAGAGAGAGAGGACACACAGACAGACCGTTTGACGAGATCAATCGAGTCGGTGGACCCATTGATATCTCGATATCTTTTTTTTTTGTGATCGCAATACTTTTTCACTATAGATTACATATATAGGTAAGAAAAAATAAAAAATAAAAACACTAGGTAAAAAAAAAAAGAAATTATACCAATAAAAAGCCACGAGTTTTACCAATCAATAAATGTACCATTTAAGACTACCATTTCTTCCATTGTGACATCAATTTTAGGCTCTTTTATACTAAATTTTCCTTTGTTCACTTGAGATGTCGTCATCTGTAGGGCAAGTGTATTTACAATTCATATATACATGATGCATATCAAGTAACTTTAATATATCTCATTCACATAATTTTGTTTTGGGAGTAGAACAAAAGCCCGGTTTCACTTCTCTGAATCGATGTCTGGACTTTCGTTAGGGTGGATGATGGAGAGGAAATCAACATGATGTTAAAAAATAGAGATTTATAAACAAAAGTGATAATACAAAATTCGCGGTTTATTTATTTATTTTTTTAATATTTCATTTTTACCTACTTATTAAATATTTTGCAAAAAAAAGTAAAAAAAAAAAAAAAAAAACGATATAAAATGTTCGTTACTTTTCTATCCTTTCACATCAAAATGATGACTCGAATCATTACCGAAAAAACTACAAAAATTAATAGATGTAAAGCTTTTATCCTCTAGAGACTAATAAATAAATTACATTATATCGGTTAAACTGGTGGTTTATTTGTATTAGATACAAATAAACCTCAATTAAACCCAAAATATAATTTTTTTTTATTTCCATACCTCAAGCCTAGGTTATCAGCAATACATAATTGTATATATAAAAATGTAATTTATTAATGATAACAACTGAAAAATTCAACTCCAAAATATTCTCAAGAAATTTTTTTCTTATGACCATCTCACTAAAAATAGGCTCTTTGATAAGAACATATTTTAATTAAAATTTTTTAAATTAAACTTTCATAAAATGTCAGAGAAAAATAATATGATCAAAAGATCCCTTTTTATATGTTATATAAATTTTTAATAATTTGTTTAATCAGGAAATTTTTAATAAAAAATAAATGATCGTTAGCTCTTCATTCTTCAATGTAAGGCCCTTAACATCTTGCTACGTTGACAAGGGCTTAATACCGCTCAGAGCAAAAAATTTGTCATGAAAAGTTGATAAGAGCTTTTCTTTTTTCTTTTTTTTTTTCCTATTTTCTTCTTATGACATAGCATATGGTTATTATATTTTTAATATAATAGTTATTTTATCAAATATTGAAGGCTCAAGAGCTGCTTTGACATATAAGGCATCTCTTTGTAGAAGTATTTACGCCCCCTTATCCGGTTTTTAATACGAGTTGTTGCGAAGTATGAAATAAAAAGAAAGAGAACTTAAATTCATCTTTCAAGATTTTAAGATATACCTTTAATAAAAAAATCATTTAAATAGAATAGGGTTCAAAAAGAAGATTTAGTACTTTAAGTATATGTAAACTCAACTCGAGGTGGGTATTTAAATAGAAGCGTAGCAAGGCAGTAGCCAAAATGACAGAATTTTCTTCAGGTCATTCTACGCCTTTGCAGTGACTCTATTATTTCGCATTTACAATAAATAAATTAAAAGAAACTTTTTTTTTAAATTATATATAGTAAAGATACTTTCAAACCTATTTGATAAAAAATTAATTTTATAGGAAGTATTTTCCAATAAATAACTTGACAAGCTTATAAATATTAATTGAGACTATTGCTTTGGGAAGTGACGTCGATTTCAATGGAAATACAAGTTTTGAGGCCCCCTCCAAAAAATGGGCTGTCTGTATGTGAATAAGATTTTTCAAAAACGAAGATTAAAATATTATATTTAAGCTAGGTGCCCTAGTCGCTTGCTCCTCGAAGCTTTTGAATAAAATCGGCCAAACTATCCTGATGTACTTTTTTTTTCGATTTTCTCAAAATTCTCTCTAACGATTTTGATTAAAATTCATAGAAGATTGATTTATTAGATGATTTTTGAATTGTATTAACCCTTATCGACCCCAAATCTATGTGAGACCCACTTTACTCTTGTATGTTTTTAGGATTTTGGCGATTTACTCTTTAAACTACTCTAACGGTATTGATTAAATTAGATCTACATTGAACGTCTAGGGGGCTAGAACCAACAAAAATCTGGTGTGATAGCACATCACTCAGCTTTCCTTACCTTAAGTAAGAGAAATTTGGGTGGCACACACCAGATTTATTTGGGAGATAAGTCCCCTAGGTACGAAATTTGCAAAATTTCATTCCCACTCTAAAATTTTTTTAACTACGTCGCTGAAAGAGAAATTGAAGAAAAATACATGAGCAATTTCTATTACAACTTCCCATTTACTGTAGAAGAAATAACTTTTATGTTCAAGAATTAGCATAATTCCTTTTTATCATTAAACACTTGATTTGAATTTTACAAAAATAAAAACATTTTCTTCTATATAATATTTTCTTATCATAGATCTAACCCAATTCTAACTATAATTTTTCAATATTTATCCTTACACTTTAATGTTTCCATATAAACTTTACCTCTTGCAAATTTTTTAATCGTGTTTTTTGCGATTATCATCGAAGGGTATTTGTCCCATTTCTCATAATATTTTTCTTTTATCTTTTTTATTTTCCTTGCTTGTTTATTTTTCCTTTCTTTTGTTTATTTTCGTCAAATGTGATTCGCTCCCACCAACAATTTCTATCCTATTTTTTTCTTCTTTGATTTGCATTTTATTTTCATTTTTAAAATGTTTTTTATTTTTTTTATTTTTTTGTCTTTTCGGCATCTGAGGCCATATAGACATTAAAATTTATATAATTGTTTTTTTACGATACTAATTATCCAGACATATTTATTTAAATCAATTGGAAAATGTTTTTTAATCCCTGCCATTGAATTGGAGACAATTCAGTCTCAAGTAATAGTCCCATTATTGTTCATTGTCACATTGTTCATAAACGAAAAATCAACAAATTTTGTTAATAAATAGACAATCACAAAACTTATAGGTTTAAAAATTCGTTGGTTTTTGCTTGCTGCAGCAAACCCAAATGACTAATAATTGTTACAGAGCTCCTTCCACGCATGCGCGTTGTTACTTGTTATCTTCCTTCCAATAAAAGAACTCACCTTATACCTCCCATGGTATTATCTTCACCGATAATAATAATTTTTTTTAACTTGGGCCCTTTTAGACTTTCAACGATATATATATATAATGATACATTTACCTAGGCACATTTATTTATATCAAATGGTGTTCAATTGATTTAAATAAATTTTCATCGGACTGCCTGAGATCCGAACCCCCATCACTTGGCTTTGAAGCTTATCAATAACGATAATTTCATTTGCTTTATCCTCTCTACCATAGTGGCAATGGACAATGTTAGCAGCCCGAACTGCGTTTAATGGTGAATAAAAAAGGCGCTGATTTCTTCTCCAATTCTTCCTAATTTATATTTAAAAATTTTTCTTTATTATTTTCATGGTTACCAATTTAGAAATTTTAAAACTTTGAAATTTTAAAAAATTTTCCTTGTCTAAAGGGATTTTTTTTCTATTAATCTATTCTTTAGAGCTCCAAAATATCATTCCTCTTGAGACAAAAATTTATTGCAAATTCCTTTGAGACTTTTATTCAATCTACAGGCAGACAGACAATTGGGAATAACATATCAACGTTATATAGGCATATGTTTCCTGCCTTCTTTCAATTTCCTCCTGACTGGGGTTGCTACCCTCACAAGAGTACAATATATTTCCTCCTTTTATAAAGGGTTTGCACGGATAGGTTTATATAATAAAGGATTTTAATGTAAAAATTAAATTTCGTTATATCCGGGCATCCTTTTTTCAAGCTCTCACTGGAATTTCATAGATCGTTTGTGTAATTAATAGGCGATAAAGCATATAATAAAAGAACATTATAAATGATTATTGAAAACCCTAGTTCATATTTAGCGATCTTACAAAAATTCAACTTAATTATTTATAAATTATTCATTTTTGGTTGAAATGAATAAAAGACTAGCAAATTGTTACAAAGAAAAAGCAATTAATTAATGGATTGCTTAAAAACCTATCGGGAAAAATTCCATTTTTCAAATAAAAAACCATGACCAGATTTTATTGCTATAAATTTCAACTTTTTATGATTTAGTGTTATATGTGTCAGAAATCAGGCAAATTGGGGGTCGAAAAATCATATCCTTGACAAATTCCCAACGCCATCCTGAAAATAATTATAATCAATATATATACGTTCTCTAGCCTAAATGTGATCTCAAAAAAAATTGATGTCTAGATTTCAATGGAAATACACGTTTTTAAGGTCCCCTGTTTCATTATTACAAAATAATTATTTAAGTATTACATAATTTTAGTGCAATATTTGTTCCTGTTGTATTAAAAAGAATAATTGTTCAGAATAGAAGATTTTCTTAGAATATTATTTTTGTTTATTTATTAATAAAACATAAACTGTAAATAATGTCCAGATTTTTCTGCGAATCACCGTATCACCGGATGCTGACATTAGATTTTTCCTTGGTGCTCCCAAAATTGTATTACAATTTTAAATATATATATATATATATGGTTTTTTTGTTATTAATTTTACTTACTCTTATTTAAATTGGATTTAAATAAACAACAAATATTATAAAATTCAAATTTTTGTTTACAACTGATTAATTTATGCCGTTCAGGACCAACCGGTTTTACTATTAGGCGACAACGGGGACTAGGACAATGAGGTGCTTTTTGGTCGAACGAAACTGTAATTTAATTCTGTTTTTTAATAAAAAAAAAAAGTCAAAATATTTCAAATTTGTTTATATTTGACTATATAAGCACATGAATTTTTCATTACTTAGGGGCTCCTGGTACTCTTACGTCGGCCCTGATGTAGTTATCTAACTTTATATGAAAAAAGTTCCCTTTAAATAAATTCATTCATTCATAACAATTTAATTTTTCATATCCGAATTAACGAACAAAAAATATAATACGATATAGAAATAAAGTCTTTTGTTTTTTTATCTCATATCATAATTCTCAAACATATGAAATAATTTGTTATAAATCACTGATGAATATATTGTTCTATTGATTGGACCATTCATTCTTCACTATACTATTGAAAGAAAAAAATTCATTCTCTCTGTTGACTTTTAAAACATTTATCAAATGAATATTTTTTTAGATTCCCCATAGTGTTATAAAAAATATTTGAAAAAGACAAAACAAACTAATTTTTAAATAAAAAAAACAAGCATGGAGGGGGGTTTCACACTGGGTTCACACATAGACCATTTTGGGAGACTCATTTTTTAGACTCAGGTTCTCAAACTTGTATTTCTGTTGAAATCTTGATATCGAATTTTTTTGCGATCGCAAATTCCTCTATAGTGTATATTATAATATATATTTATGTAAGAGAAAGTAACAAAAAAAAAAGTAAAAAATGAATATTTTTGAATGAATGAATAATATTCCCCATGGTGTTATAAAAAATATTTGACATTTTACATATAAATTTTTGAAATTATTAAAGATTTTCAGATTGTTCTAAAGTGGCATGATTAATGATCGGTAAAAAATATGAATGGTAAAATGGAATTAAATTTCTTTAAACTCGTAAATGGAAAAGGAGTCGCGGGAGTCGAACCCACATTCGATTTATTCTCGAAACAGTGGAGTGACGAAGTGCGAAAAGCTAGTCCCCACTAGCTAGGATCTAACTGAGGGGAAATAATGGGAAAGTTCCGAGCGCGGTAAAATCTCTCCTTGTGTTTAGGGGAGAGTAACTTTTTAGAATAATGGAGGAGGGAAGCTTTTGCTGAGTGTTTTAGAGTTAAGAGATTCCTAAAATTCCTGGTTCTACTCACCTCTACCACAAGTTTAAATAATTTAGAATAGCAAAATTGAATTTCCTAAATTTTAGTAAAAATTATCTTTCATTAAGAGAAAATATTTAATAAAGAATAATATATATTTTGTACGGTATTTAAAGCTCTTGGAATAAATTTTGTATTATACTATCACTCATATAATTTTTGACAAAATAATTTTATTATGATATTTAGCTGTTTTGATTAAACAAAGTTGTTATTAAACAAAGTTTTCCAATTTAAAATTGAATGTATAAATTCTCTTTTGAAAATTATTTTACCTTGTTTATAACAAATTACTTTATCAAATTTTTTTTCTATATTTTGATTATATTTTGAAATACTTGAAAGTAAATTAATTACTTGGTTGGTTTTGAGGGCCTTTTCATATTTTACCTTTTTAGTAATTAATTATCCTTGGGATCATTATTTATTTTGCTCATACAATTCTTAGAATAACTCAGAATAAAATAATTAATAAAATGATTTAATAAAGAAATTAAACATTTTTGTTCTTATTTTTTTTTTTTTAATGAATTACAAACATTTAAAATGGTTCTTTTTAATGATTGCATTGCAAATGTTTGCTTATAAAATATTTGCATTTTATTAAAAGAAAATCGATGTTTTACTTGAATAATAAATTAAAAGAAAGTAGAAAAAATATTTAATTTAATATTAATTGAAAATAATTATTATAATTTATAGTTCGATCGGTCTAGGAATTCCATGATCTAAAACTGTGAGGGTTAAAAAGATGCCCTTCCTATTATTTTCCAAGCAATCATAAGGTAACCTTCCCAACTTCCCGGCTCATTTGCCAATTGGAGAGAGGGAAGGCCACGTCCATAATTCCAAAATCGGTCTGACTATCATATTGTTTAATTATTAATTAACATTAAATTTAAAAATTAAATAAAATTTCTTTAAAAGGCTTAAATAAGAAGTTGATATGCATAAAAATTATGCATCGTATTTGAAACATTGAAAATTTATTTTTTAATAAGTATTAAAGTAACTTTTTTTTTTTAGCATTTTTAAGTCTGAGGATAGATATAGACTTAAGTATTAACAATATTATTATTTAGCTATTTTTATTTCAATACATTTTTAATTATCCATGCTTGGGAACTGTATCTTCATCCTATTGCTTTACAAAAAAAAAAAAAAAAAAAACTTTATAATTGAAGATAAAAATAAATTTTTCTTGTAGCCCAGCTGCTTTCCGGAAATCCCGTCTCCATCAATCCAATTTTAAATGTTGACAATATCACCACAAGGGAGTAGAGGAAAATAAAAATAAATGCCCTCAATATCTGATAATATAATTGTGATCTGTTTGTCTTTTCTGGGTTAGGCCGTCCAAATTTTAATTGGAGATTTGAACATGTGTCCCCCATACTCGAACCCAGGATTTCTGATCTCTCTGGACAATGGCGTGCTGACATCGATAAAGTGTCTAATCAAACCATATCTATTCATTATTCGCTTAAGAATTGGGCACCTTTGATATAAATTAGAAAAAATATAAATACATATGCCTGAATTGTATGTATCGTAATTAATATATATTGTATATCATTTAAAGTGCCTATGGCCTGAAATGTCGAAAAGACTTTTAAAAAACTAGAAAAAATGGTCTCTCATCATATTTAAAAACTTTTCACCACCTTTTTGTCTAAATCAAGATGTGTAAATTTTCTATTTTTTCTAAAGCTAATGTGCTAATTTTATTTTTAATATTTAAAGTATATAATGGATACTACAGTCGAGAATCTGAAATTAAAGCGACCTTCTGATGATTTATCCTTGCCATTATTCCATGATTCAGTATCGACACAAAAAATTATAGATGTGACGACAAGCCACTTCACATAGATGATAAGGAGGGAAGGGGAAAAAATTGGCATAATACAGGGCATTCTTAGCTCGGATATCTCCTGGCTGCTGCCTAATTACCAGGTGTAAGATATCATGATATAAATAAATTATATTGTATAAAATCTTATATATATGTAAATATTTCAAGACACACTTCATGCATTTATATAATTTTTCATCGTATATTGTCAATAAATGTAAAATATCGTTTTCTCGGATCAATATAGAAAGGGACGACATCGACTACGAAGGGATTCTTCTTTCCACCATACGATTTGTGAATATACTTCCTATATATTTGCAAAAATTATGGAAAGGGAAAAGAAGAATTATTTATTTAGCTCTAGCTTATAACCTCATGAAATCTTAATCACCTAATTAAATATTTCCACTAAATAATTAAATAAAAGAGTCAATATTACTCTTTTATGAGAAAGTAAATGATGAATAAATAAATAAATTTTTTATATTCTCCATTTTATATTAAAAGATTTATAAATAGATTCCAACAAAAAGTTTAAAATAAATTTTATACGTAATAACTTGGGAGCACTTTATTACAAACGATATTCATTTTAATACATTCAAATTCAATTATGCCACCGTGTTAAAGGCTATTTTAAATTTTTATTCGCTTTTTTTTTTCTCTCGTAAATTTAATTTCTCTTTATTGATTAATTCACTTTCTTACATTTCATATAGAAAGATAAATTTTACAGAAAAAAATGATAAATTATTAAAAGTAAGTTTTTAAATATTAAAATATAAAATATAATAATAAATCCAGTTAATCTAAGGTTACCCGGACCTAGTAGAATGATAATTTTTCTATATGTGTTAGACAGTATTAAAATAAGATTTTTCTGAAAATACTCCAACTAACCGAGTGGGGTACAATATTCAAAATGGTAGCCTAAAATAACGGCTTTTCAGCTTTTCTTTATACCTTCATTCAGTGACTATAAGTTAAGAGTAAAGAAAATTTGGCCAAGACTGGAAAATATGCAAGCAGAAGCGACAGAATCAGAGAAAATTCTTTAGAAAAGATAAGAAAAAATTCCGGGACAACAACCTTGGATAAGGGAGAGCGTCGAGGCAAAAAATTATGGACCATGAAAACTCCCTGTTTCTTTTTTGGATCTCTAATAAACTGCAAAATTCATTATTCACATTCTTTCTTTGAAATTCTTCATGAACCCCAAGTTTAACAACTTGCGATGTTTCCAAAATTCTTTGGTAAATTTTGGGCTAAAGAATTTTTGAAAAAAAAAAAAAAAAATATTAACAAACATATTAAAATTTTATAAATACAATTTAGTTTATTTATATTTCAAATTTATTTTTAACAATTACAAATTTTATCATCACAAAATTATCTTTTTCATTATCCCCCCCCCCCCCCCCCCCCTCGTGGTCGAGAAGATAAAGATACTGATGTCACTATCGATAACCTTAAAAGCCAAAGAAAATTTAAATAAATATGCCTGGATTACAAGTTCCATAATAAATATATTGTGTAACCTTTATTATTTTTACAAAACCTTTATTTGGATGATATATTAACTATAATAAAGAGATTTATTAATTTTTTTTTTTTCTTTATTTTAATTGGGTTTTTTCCTTTTATCTATTTTAAATTCTTTTGTTAGCCCTGTCCCTTGATGGAAAGGTCTTGCTTTATGTACCAAAGGGCAGTAGTTAGCTTTCCGTCTTGAGCGATTTATATTATATTGGTTACCAATTAATTTAAATAAATAAGGACAAAGTCTAAATGACCACAGAGGCAGAAAAAGACTTAAAAAAATTCTTTTGTTGCTTATTTTACCCACGCCTTTTACACCCTGTTTCATAATCAACTTTAGCACTTTATTCAACCCTTTTATCTTTGTTTTTGTCCTAATGATGTGGAAAGGCTCATATTAAATATATATTTTTTTTCTAGGTCTTTCATCTTATGGAACGGTGTTTCGGTGATTTGATTATTGAAGAATTTTGCGACCTCTGTCTTAAAGATGATGTTCGGAGGTAATGAAGTTTCAAACTTTATTTGATTCTAAATAATTACTTTTAATTCGTTTATCTTCTTGATAAAGTTGCATATTGCAATTTTTTATTTTTAAAATACTTTTAAGTTTTTGATAAATTAAATTTCCATTATCTCATATCAAAATAACTATTTAAAAAAAAGGTTGAGCTCCTTTCTCATGGAAAATATGTCCAAAGAACTGTCAGGATCAATGATATGTCATTTGAAACGGACTGACTTCTACGCTCAATATATTTTTTTTACCACGACTCTTGAAAATTGTTTTATTCGCCTTAGTGACTTTTTAACCAAGGAGAAAAATAATATTTCCGGTCTTTTATTTTTTTGTCACGGGTGCTTGAAACTGTTGAAATATTGGTAAGGGTCAGTAATTGGGTTAAACAATAACAACATTTAATTTATTATTATAACGAAGAAAAATGAAGACTTTATTATACGAGTTTTTCTCTTTTGAACTTCACTCATTGAAAGAACATTGATTAAATATACTGGTATATGAGTATTTCAATTCAGATAGAGAATTTGCAAGCCAATTCGCTTTGAAAATAAACATTTCACTTGTTTCTTTTGGGAAAGTTATTTTATTTTATTTTATTTTATTTTTTTTCATTGACAAAATTTGCATATCAAAAAATCTCTTTTTTCTTTTATTAGTAGGTGTGGGAGTTTGGAGAGGGAAGGTTGCAACAAATTAAAGAAAGCCCTTGGATGCCAAAGGTTGAACAGAGGTATCGGACAAAATTTATTTGTCCATGTCACTTATAGGCTATTTGTAATTAGGCACAAAGTTGTCATAAGTTATTTTGCATAATATGGGGCATAATAGGACATCCCCCCTCCCCCCGTGGCCCAGAGATTAGAGTGAAGCACTGACATTATCACTATTGATAACCCTAAAAGCCAAAAGGTGGCTTCAGGTCCCAGGCAATCCGATGAAAATTTATTTATATCATTTGGATACCAATTGGTTTAAATAAATATCCTTGGATTATACATATCTTAAATAATATAATTGTAATTGTTTATAAGTCTATAAGGCCTTAAATGTCGAAAAGACTTAAAAAAATAAAAACTTTGAGCATAAATAAAAATAAACAATAGAATATATTTTCGAAACACATTTTCAGATTCTACATACTTTCTTTTATTTTTCCACATAGTTCCCTTATTTGTTCAATCAATTATCATTATTACTTTACAACTTGACTTCAAACTTCTTCAAAGAAGTTTGCCACCTGTTCCAATAACCAGATGTTCACGGCCTTTTTCATCTCTTGTCGTTGTTGAAATGCTTGCCGTGGCGGCCACGATGGTGCAACATGTACCAAAAAAGGTAAAAATCGCTTAGTACAAGGTCCGGGCTCTATGATGCATGGTCGAACTCCAGCCAAAAGAGTTGATCAAATCCCGGATCCGGGCAGCATTATGTGGTTTTGCATTGTCATGGAGCAGCAAAATTCCCTTGGTCAGCATGCTGCGCCGTTTATTTTGAATTGCTCTTCGGAGCTTGGTTAGGGTTGAACAGTAGGCTTCTACATCGATCGTAGATGGACAGGTGGCAACTTTTTTGAAGGAGGTATTCAAAGTTTAGTTGTAAGGTATGAACAAGGAAAGTATGGAAAAAAATAGAAAGAATATGAAAATAAATGTGTTTCGAAATTATATTCTATTGTTTATTTTTATTTTTAAAACAGACCTCACTTAAAAAATAGCCCTCGTAGCCTATAAGCGCCTGATTAAATTTTGTCTGGAACGATTCTGTTCCGCTTTTGGCATCCAGGGGCTTTCTTTCGTTTGCAGCAATATGCCTTCTTTCCTCTGTTTTCTTTATCAAAATTCGGTTCGCTCCTTTTTAGTGTGAAAATGCTATTAACCCTATACGTGTAAATTCACTTTCTAGCTTATCTTCCTTTCTCTTCTTTTCTTTTCTCTATGAAAGTGCACTTAGGAATCAGTTTAATTCCTACTCTCAGCAATTTTTAGAAAAAATGATGTCATCCAGAAGAACAAAAAATGAAACAAAAATATTTATTTATTTATTTTATTTATTGTCAACATTTCGGCAAGAAATCGTCTCTGTCATCAAGATATATGATCATAAAACAATATTTTAAAATGAAATATTAGAATATATTATATTTATATATAAATACATTTAGGCATAAAATTAATTATCAAAAGGTGCTAAGGCGGGTGTATATTTGATAAATAAAATTGTAATAATACAATGTGACTTTTGCATGTATAATTTGTTTTTGCTATTATTCCATAAGAGATAACAATAACAAGTACATGCAAAAACCACATTGTATTATTAAAACATTATTCATGAAATGTACACTCAACCTTTAATTTGAAAATTAATTGTGTGTATTTATATTATATAAAAGTGATATACTAATATTATATACCAAATTAATGGCACGAATGATCCCCAACAAAAAACAAACTAATCTCGCAAAAATGTTTTAAATTAAGTTTTATGATCATAGGACCTGATGAAAAGGGCGATTGGTCCCCGAAACGTTAAATTGGGACTATGCAGCCAGATCTACGTAAATATCATGTATTCTTTATTTATTTAAATTTCTTTAAAATGAAATATTTAATATGATCTCCAATTTTTTAATTAAAACTAGAAGTACTTTATTCTCATAAGAAAATTATTTTCACGATACCATAATTATCAACTTAAGTTCTTAAACGGCTTCAATTATTTATTTAATTATTTGGGAAACCCTTTTAGAATTTTATATCATAATAAAATTATATGAATATTAAAATACATGCATATTTACACTTTTACGGTTTGTCTATTAATATTAAGCTCCTGTTATTAGTACGTTATATTCATTTAAATTTATATACTGTCTATATATATGTATACTATTCTTCAATGTCCACAAAATATAATTATTATTATTTTCCTGGATAAAATGGATAAATAGGCTATTATCAATTATTACTGACTTGTGCAATTTTTTTTATTTTTGCCACATCATTTTAATTAATTTTTCAAATAAGTCATATTTTGTTAATAACCTTCATAAATAAATAAATAAATAAATACGAATATATATATATATATATATTGATGGAAGAGGAATAATTTAGAAAGGCAGCTCGGTGCCGTCTGCCCATCATTATTAAAAAATGATATATATTCGTATATATATCATTTTTTTGGATATATATACGAATATATATCATTTTTTGGATTAATAATGATGGGC
>JAAAKE020127594.1:0-14721 GCA_010014785.2 Anisolabis maritima
TTTTAAGATAATTCACTTTTTTGGCAAATGTCATTTTTTATAAAATTAAAAGATAAACACAAAGTTAGACAAAAAAAATAACAAGATGCACTATATGTGAAATGAAAAAGTTCGTTTTTACCCCCTCTCCAAATAGGAACTGAGGAAAAGAGGAAAAAACACGAATTATAACTATTAATATAAGATGGCTATAAAAATTTCAAAGCCGGTATGCTCGTAAAGACAATAATTTAAAAAATATGGATAACACCAAAAAATTATCTAAGTTTTTCCGAGCAGACGCTTAATTCATTGGTATAATGAAGAAGAAATAAAAATGAAATCCTGGTGGGACTTTAAATCTATTAAACATAATGAAAATAAGTTTATGCTGACAGTGATGATGGTTACACACACCCCTTCTTAGAACATTATTTTATTTCCTTCTCTGTTATCCCAATTAATGTGTTCAAAAAAACTTAGATATTTTTTGGTGATAATCTGATCCCAAATCTTTTGATCGCTTTCCCCTAAAACAGAAAAAATCAATAGCATTTATCTCCAAGTGATTGAGCAGAAATTTATTGTGAAGAGGAATTAAGTTTTATCTTTTTTTTTAAGTCTTTTTCGGCATGTGAAGCCATTTAGACTCGTACTTATTTATTTAAATTAATTAATATAATTTATATCAAATGATTTAAATAAATATGGTTGGATTCTAAATGGCCTCAGATACTGAAAAAGACTTAAAAAAACTTCTCTAAATCTGCGATGCGAATATTTGATTCCAAATTTAATTTATTTTGATATTAGGTTTTAATTTCTGTCATTGGAGAAAATTACTTCGTAAGAAAGTAATGTATTCTTTAATTAATTATTTATTTTTTCCATATGAATATAAAACTTTTTTTGTCGTAGCCTCATCTATCGACCTACGTACCCCCTAACCCCCTTTGGAGACCACTGCCCTAAATGCCTCATCGCCTGAGTAATTAGGACTCTATTTGTGGATAAGGGTCATGCAAGTGATTATTACATAATCCTACATAATCTTAATAAATAATGTAATTATGTTAGATTTGAGATGTGTGACCTCAGTTAAGAAAGTATCACAGGTAAATAAACCGGGGTCTCCGAAGAGAGGCCTGTCAAATCACTGGACTTCAAACTTATACAATAAAAATGTGAATCTTAATTTAAATGAAAAAGGAAAATCTTATTTATAAAATGTTTGTTCACAAATGACTCTTTTTTATATAATAAATAGTAGAGATCAATCTTTCAGTCAGAGGTATAATATTATTTTTATTATATTAGAATAATTCATGTTCCAGTTCTTTGGTTAAGACTATCATCATTTTAACTAAAGGGAGATGCATCCAGACTGATTAAAATTTATTTAATTGGATATCGAAAAGGATGGATAGGATGAAACGTCTCTTAAAAATTATTATCAGAAATGTACAGATGACCTAAGATGCCAAGAGATCAAAAAAATTCGATGTTGACGATTCCATCTTTGAAAATCTATAAAGTTCGTATTGATTTTTATTATTCAAATATAATAACAATAATAAATTGGAAAAGTTTAGGTAAATAACTGTTTATTAAATTTTATATTGTTTTTATCTAGGTTATACATGAGAAATAAAGTTTGATGTGATGGGGTAGTTTGTTTAGGGGTATTGACCCTTCGGGTCAAGGGAAGCAAACTCGGCTTTGGTCTCTCTCTCTCTCTCTCTCTCTTTCTCTCTCTATAATCTCGATAAAATATATTTAATCGATTCAATGGCAATTAATAATAGTATAATTATTTTTAGCGTATTTTCCCTCAGCAAGAGAGAGGGAGAATCTCATCCAAAACCTCAATCGAAAGCTTATTTCCCAGGGATGGTTCACTTATTGAGATAATTCGGATCCGACTCTACAATCAATAATTTCTCTCAACTACCAATCCGAATCCCCCTGAATTTACTTTATTTCTTAATCTCAAACTTCACTTCCTTTACTTTTTATATCTAATTTTACAAGTATTTCAGCCCATCAAGTAGGATAAATTTATATAGAAGGGTCCCTACCGGAGTATATTGTAGTTAGAGGGTGCTTCATTGATGAAGAATACTTTCCTACCAAATGACAGCCGCTCATATTCTCAGAGAGTTGACAGGAGTCCAATGTGGCCAAGAACAAAGCAAACACTCCTTTTCTTTAAATTAAAAAAAATCCGGAATTGACGAAATTTGATGAGAATATTTTTAAGACTGAGGGGGAGGGCAGCAGCACTTTAAGCAAGTGAGGGGAGAATAGCAATAAAAGGAAACATGAATAGATGGAATTTTAAATTTATTATTGTTTCTCTTTAAATATATTAATTTCAATCTTCTATTTTCTAAAATATCTAAATGTATTTAGGGGGATATTAATAATCTATGAGAGGAAGCTTTTAAGCTTTAATAATCAATATATATTTTATTCGGCAACTAAATTCATTTTAGAAATATTCATAAACAAACGAAGCCAAATAAGCAAAAACAATTACAGGGAAATGGATTATTGAGTGTTCCCATGAAATCGCTGATGTCAAACAAGAAAATAATAATTAGATCTCTATGTAAAGACGATCCTCTTTGGACCAAAATCAAAAGTGTCTTTACTTTTCTCTTCAGCTTCAATACCTCCCTTTTTATTGGCCTGCCCCAATTACAGCTTGAAGAACAGTAACTTTAATTTAATTAAATAAATATTTTTTGAAAAAAATTTTATTTTGATACCATTATATTAAGTAATATTAAAAAAATTTGATTTCAGATTGGAGTTGAATGTCAAAAGGATATTCAAGAGATCTGATTTAAAGAAATACAAAGATGAATTTACAATGTAATAGAACTTGATGAATAATTAATATTTTTATATATATATATATATATAATATTTTTCTCATTTTTTATGATTTTTTTCATGCCTTTATTGAATGAAAATATTCTTGGAATTTATTCATACACTTACCTTTACTTTTGATGAATTGGACCTAAATAAATAATCGCTTTAGGCATGTATTTTAGAGAGAGGTTATTATTAACAATATATAATCACACTTTAGAAGAAATTATTAGATTATTTTGACCCCGAAATCATTATAAATTAGAACTTTTAATAATTTAGCTGCTATGTCTCATTAGAACGAATTTTTTTTTTAGGCCGATATATTTTGAAAAGCAGATTTTGATTATTTTTGAGACCCAAAAGCGTGCCATGTGGAATATTTTGAGAGGACCATCTCTTTCATTTGAGAAAGGAAAAATTCGGCCACACTCGGAATCTCGATCATAATAGGAGGAAGTGGTCTCATGGTTCATGGCTTAATTTGAAGGTAAAAATTAAGAAAAATTTCTAATATTTTTCAGCTCAAATTTTATTATGAATTTCGACAATGGATGAATTCTTATGGAACAAGTTCAAATTGGATATAGTTATTTATGACACTCAGAGAGAGAAGCATCCAGCAAGAACAAGTGGATTTTTTCGGCATGGAAAGCCAAATAGACATACTCTATAACCTATAAAAAAATGTATATATTTATTTAATTAGCGATAACATTTGTCTTTCCAATAATTTTAAATAATTTTATCTCTCAAGGCCGAAAGATAATCCGTGAGTGTTGTATTATGAAGCCTGAGGACACAAGGTGCATTTAATCCATATAAAAACCTTCCAGGATTTCCCTGTTTGTTATTTAATATTAAATCTATTGATATATATTTTAATTTTGTTTTTTTGGAGAGTCAGTTAAAGTGACATAATTTTATTTATTTCATACTCTCCTTCCCCGAGTTGATTTCAATATTTAGTCTTGAAATATATAATTTTTGGTTTCGATTCCTCCCTATAGATCTATAAAGAATTATAATAGAGTTTGTTTTAAGTCTTTTCAACATCAGACTTTAAACAATTATATATTTATTTGCAATACAAACATATAGACAAATTTATTTATATCAATTGGTATTTAATTATTGGACTTCTGGGATCCGAAGCCTCATTCTTTGGCTTTGAATGTTATCAATAGTGACAATGCAAATACCTCTAACCTCTTGGCCACGGGGTGGAGTGATAATATAGGGGAGTTATAAATAATTTAATTAATGCCTATAATTGCCTTAGACAAAAAAATTACATGAAAATTTCGAATGAAATCCAGAGAATTTTAATGGAAACCGAGCAAATCAATAACCAAATGTCAAAAGTAAACATTATAATTCAAATTAATTTTTTAAATTAAATTTCAACAGGTATTAAAATAAATATTATATATATTCGAAAACCTTCAATATTAAAAAATAAATATTCAGTAGCTAATTATTTTGGGCATATAATAAATAGTAATATACAAAAAAAAAAAAAAAACTTTTGATAGTATTTGCTCTTTGCAAAAGGGGATGAATAAAAGCGCTTTTGCATAATATAGGGCAGGTCGTAAGCCAGAACTATTCAGACCGTTTTTTTATTCGTTTCTATCTTAATTTTTTATGAATGGTCCATTTGTGAAGATATCTCAAAAGGGCTTAAAAAAGGAACAAACCCTGCTTCTCAAAAGGTATAGATTTAAAGTTTGATTATTAGGGAAAGTTAATACGAACTCCAATAATAGTGATGAAAAATTCTTTAATTATTAATTTTTAAAAGGCTGGTCCCCTTTTTTATCATGACTCAGATTTTAAGTAAAATATTTTCTTCCTGAGAGAAACCCAAGTCGTCTAGAAAGAGGGAGGCTATTTCCCTTGGCTACGCTCGAGGAGATGCCCGTATCTAATCTCAGTAGAAACAAGATTTTCTATTATATATAAAAAACTTATTGGAATAAATATACAAATGAGGGGTTCTAGCTAGGCTTCCCACAAATGTAGATTTTTAGCTAATTCTCAAAGCGAGAGCTTTTTTCCAACATTCCTTCTCTAAAAGAGTATTAAGTGAATAAACTCTAAGCAAGGATCTCTTCTTGCTTGTTTTCATCCCTTAAATTAGGTTAAGTTAGAGAGCAAAAAACATCCTAAGATAGAAAGAGATCCAGGATTACTTAACTAGGGAAAAATTATGTTGTTCGAATGGATTTTCCATTTTATTTCATTTGGACAGGATAAGCACGCTTTCCGGGATTCACCCGGACAACCTCTGGTCGTATACATCTATCGGCACAAGTAACTCCTATTTCCTATGTCTAACTCCTCCTGTATTTTTATTTCTCGCTATTACTATAATCCTATATTTCCGCTCGTTCCCTTCCATCCAATCAATCCAAGGGAAGAAGTTCTAGTTTGAGAGGAACTCTGAGAAAAAGAGTGTAAGTGAATTATAATAAGAACTTAAGATATGAGGGGATACAGTGGAAAAGAAAATTTTTTATTGCCAACGTGTTGATGTTTATTTATTTATTAATAAATGAGGGCTGATGCCCTTTGCTGTACTTGTGACGAAAAATTTTCCTTTATGGGAGATTATAGGAGAGACTGTATCAGTATCAAAATTTTGTTTTCTTTTTTCCTATGATATAAAACTTTGGTTATCTCCTTTAAAATAAAACATGAAAAAAAAAGATTTTTTTTTTTTTTTAATTTGTTTAATTTAGTTTATAAACTTGTATTTGCATTATAAAAATATTAAATAAGTAAATATCTATTTGTTTGAATTTTCAGTTATTTAAAATATTAAGTACGGTAGTGCATTGTTAGTACAACCTATATTATAATTTTAATTATTTGAGTATTATCCAAGTATGAACAAATGTTGGCTGAGTAAATGAAGACCCATTTTATATAGAAGGTAGCGTTTATTCTTGATAATATCATCTAATTAATTCATTGAAACGTCCATTTTAATATCAAACTCTTCCCTTTGAGAACATTTTGTAATTTTTAACATGAGCTTTGCTTTTATTTCCAGATCAACGCTTGAGAGATTTAAGCAGAGAAAGAGAGAGAGAGAGTAGAGAAACTCGAAAATGGGTGGCCCCGGGAACCGGGTACCCCCTGAGAACCCCCCGGGATCCCCCTTGAATCCCGGCTAGGGGCGGAAAAATCCCTCCCAGGACATAATGGAAAAAATCTTGGCTGTTCTTTGGCTGAGAATAAGACCCGCCTCTGCGCCAATCAAATGCGAGCTCTTTTCTTACGTCACAAGTCTAGAAACAAGCCACTCCCTCTGCCTGGATCTTAAGGAAGACGAATGCGAAATTTAAACCCTGCCAAAAGCCGCCACCCTGAGAAATTTTATATTCTTCTAGAAGGTATATGAAAAAGATTTCATTAAGAAAAAAAACATTATTTTTATTTTTTATAATAATGTATAAAAGATTTATTATTAAAAATTATATTAATAATTAAGTATTATATAAGTATATATATTATACTTGAATTTTTAAAATATTTCCTAATAAGCGAGTAAAATTTCTTTAATTTTTAAAAGTATTTTTTTTCTTTTTTAGATCTTTTTATTATTAAAAATTAAAGAACGAATTTAGAAAATATTTTTTTTTTTTAAATTAAACTCAAGAATAAAAAAAAAGAAAAGAAAAAGAAATAAGATAAACGAGTCAGCCATTCTGAATTTTGATTGGTTTTCCTCTTGCTAAAGCCCTCCCTCAGAGAGTATATATATATAAAACATCCCTCTCTGCTTTTACCCCCGGTGCTACCTAAGATTCCACCCCATTTCTATGACAACCCTCTCCTCTATCTTTAACGTTATTTGTCGGCCATATTTAATGTTAGACTCCACCTACTGTTACTTTCCCCTTACTCCAAATAAAATTCGTCCCTTTGCAAAGCGAATCAATAACGCTAGAATAAGATTCAGTTGAGGCCTTCGCTAGGACGACTACTAACAGGAAGAAATATTTATGAAGAATATCTCTTATAAAAAATAAATTTTATTATTAATAATAAAGGAATTTGAAAAGATAAATGAATGAATAGCTTTTGTTAGAAATAAATTATTATAAAATATTGTTTTATAAATAAATAATTTTATTTCTATTTTAAAGTTGTGTTTTTAAATGAATTGGCTTTTGTAATATATATTATTATCCAATGGCTATTCACTTTTGTTTTCAAAGATTTATGTTGTTGTTGCCATTGCTGAATGAATCACTGAATGATTTCCTTTATCAATGTAGGATTCGTTTTTGTATAGAGCCGCGGGGTGAAAATCAATAATTTAACCCCTGCTGCTACTGCTACTGCGGTTTCATCCGCTCGATGTTTTTTCAAAAGTCTTTATTTTCTTTCAACCCCAAAAATAGTTTTCAATTCGGCTCCTAGATGGCTCCTTGGTTTGTTTTTGTTTTGACCGCCACTATTGAATTTTTGCTTATGATGCCGGGAGTGAAAAAAGAATCCCACTTCTATATTTTCTTTCTACCTTTTCTCCCCTTTCCCCATGAGAGAGGCTATTTCTAATTATAAGACATTTAAATGAGATTTTGTATTTATTTTGGTTATTTTAGATTGTGAAACAAAATTAGTATTTTTTAACTTATTAAATTATCTAATAAATTTTTAAATTAAATAGTTAAAAAAAATATATTATATGTACTTATATTCTTCCCCCCTTTTATTTTAATTGATCCTTAAATAGATCTGTCCTTTGATCCCGCTTGATATTTTATTTTATTTTATTTATAATTTTTACAAGATTGATCTACTATCAAGATTAGATAGTTTTGGAAACAGTTTTTTTTTTTTTTTTTTTGCTTTTCCTTAATTATCACTTCTAATTTTACCATCATTTTTTATTTTTACTGAAAGAAGAGACTTTGTGAACTTTCTTAGTTTGTTTGCCTATTTCTTAGGAAAAAGAAAAATAAAAAATAATGATCAAATCTAGTCGTTTCCACAAATACTCTTTCCTTGCAATTAATTTTTAAACACAATATTGTAAAAAAATAGAATAAATTAATTACCGATACAGGCTCCCCAAGGTTATCGGCCGAAGGGTCCAAGGTTTTCACTGAAAATAAAAATATATGATATATATATATATCATATCAAATGATAATTTAATATAATTAAATATTGAGGTTTATACAACTCTTAAAGTTTGTAACAGGGAGAAATGTCAAGTTATGGTCACTTCTTAGGAATATATTGGGGTGGGTTTCTATTCCCTTCATCGTGAAGAGGCATTATTGATAGATATAGATAAATTTTCATGTGGCTTTAAGCCTTCGACTCACTACTTACCCCGTAACTAATGCTTCATCCCTTCAGTAATTCATCTCCTCATGCACATAAGCAGGTAAGTAAAAATAAAGGTAAACAAAATTAATTTTTTTTTTCTCCGCTATAATTAAACAGACTTTTTTTTATTATTAGAAAAATATGTTGCTTCTAAACAATGTGATCAAATTTTATTTACAGGATTAAACCTCTAGCCGGGCCTAGAAATAATTTAAAATGTGTCTCATTTATTGTGTAGTGGAGCACAAAAAAAAAACCGCCTCGAGCTCCACATATTGGCTCCATCGGAGATCTTAAGAATTCTGAGACATAGACATATGCCTCTTTGTTAATCAGTTTCTCAATATACCAGATTTTATCTGATTGCTTTTGAAATATAGAATATTTAAAAATTTTTATTTAATCTAAACAATAATATAAATTACTATGGAATTAAAATGAGATACAAATCTTATTTTTTAATCATCTATTATATAATTTATTTATTGTATAATAACAATTAAACACAAATAATGAATTATTATATTTTAATATTAAATGATAAAGGATTTATTTCAATATTATATAATAATAAATATTAATTACCATTCTCTTATTTTCAAGTAAATTTGAAAAAGGTATTTTCCCATGCTAATAATGATTTCATCAGAATAATCCAGCCACGAGCCCCGGGACAAAGTGGTCTTAGGGGTAGGCACGCTGCCTTCTAGATTTTCAAATGAAACCTACGCTCTTGAAAGAGCCTTTGGAAGGAATTCAAGGGGATCACATTTGAAATGTTTTTATTTTTTCTTTACCGTTTAGAGTCAATTCTGTTATTCTTTGAACAAAGAGGTCATTTTGTTTCTTCTTCCAAACTATTCTCCAGATTTAAATCCCTGTAATTTTATTTTCAAACATGAACAAATGGCTGGACAAAAAATAATTCGAATTGAAAAATTTTCTGAATTGCGAATTGGTACTTTTGGAACAGTTAAAAAAGTTTGGGGCAAAAAGGAGACTAGATATATCTAAAAATAATTTAAATTCCTTTCAAAATCACTGATTTATTGAATATTGCCATTTTATGTTTGTGGCTTTTTTTCTTTGAGAATTTTTATTGTTTTAAATTAAGTGTGGTTTAGATATTTTTTATTCAGGGGGAGCTTTGATCCTCGCCCCAGGCGAGTAGAATATAATTAAATAAAATATTAATATAATAATATATGAAATATTAATTTCAGTAATATAAAATAATTTGGTAGCGAACTTAAAGAGGATAGACATAATATATAACTTGATATGGAATGTGAATAGAATTGATTTTCATGTTAATTTAAAGAATAAACAGTTTGACCTGTTGGGTTTGATCGAATAATATTAGGGCATCAATATAAATTGAGTGGAAATTCAGAAATAATTGAAGATTAAAGGCAAAGAGTTGAAAAAAAATCAATTTAAAATAATCGCAATTTAAAAAAAAAAACGTTTCTTTTTTAGATTAAAAAAGAATATATTTATATGTATTAGTTAAGCCTGTCCTTATGGTCTCAAAATTTTGTTTTATCTTTTTTTAGTGTTCTCTGACACCGCTTGCCTAGATATATTAATATATTTTTTCGTTTTCGATATTATTTTTAAAGATCTTGTAAGAGGTTATTAAAATTTTGATATAAAAGTTTGTCGTTATATATTTTACAAAATTATGAATATTTTTTTATTAATTTCCTAGGCTGCTTAATACAAGAAAAAACAGACTAGCTTGGTAAAGAAGTTCTTCCCCACAAAAATAAATCATGGCTAGTTTCCAATTTATAAGAAAATCTCAATTGCGTTCAGAGTTGGAAGAAATTTAAAAAATCCTAAATGTGGCATGGAATAAGAAGAAAAATAGAGAATCCAGGTCAGAGAGCAGGATAAATTAAAAAACTAAATTCAGGACATACTATAAACGAAATGCAAATTGTATTAATATTTAAGTGAAATCAAGCATGTTATGTTAAATTTTTAAGCTTCACATATTATAGGTGTTAAATTGCTTGAAAGTATTTATTAAATGTTGTTTAGTCTAAAGATAGCTCTATATAAAATACTTTTTAATTATTATCTTTCCATCTGGCCTTAATCTTTTTAAATTAAGTTTTAAAATAAAAATCTTAGAAATTAAAGATAAATAGGGCTAATCTTTATAACTATATGATTAGAGATGATTGTCATGTCACTACTTTATTCATATTCAACCACTAGTCAGAGTATTTTATTTCTTTGATTTCTAAAATGATCCATTGTTGCATGTATTCAGAGACATAGCTATGCTAGAGGAATTTAGTACCACTGAATATCCCAATCCCCTGCTCGAACAATTTGCCTGGGTCCCTATTGATGCTAACTACGCCACTACGTGTATTGTATTTATATTTGGGGTATTGTTTTGTTTGTCTGATCTGACATATTGATAACTATTGATGATGATGAAATTCAGGGCTCGAAACGTAGATTAAAATAAAATTTTGTTTTCCTTTTGTTTTTTTCCTTGTCTCTTGCTTCATTGTTAAAACTGTCATGAATAGTTTTGATAAACAAATGATGACTTTGCTATATCGATTCTATTTTCATTTCAACGTGAATCGCATACTAGTAGGCCCACCTATCGGGATTTTGGATAATTATTTTAAGCGAAGGACAGTCATCTAAACTTAAAGGAAATTCCATCTTTCTGCATCAAAAAATAAGCAGTTACTGGTGTAATTCCTGAACTGTGTCGATCACGAGCCGGTATTTTTCTAAAAAGAATTCATAATCTAAAGTAAGGGATAGATTTTTATTTTGAAAAAAGCTAAGGTGACTAAGTTTGGGAACCAATGGGCTTGCATTATTAAAGAAAAATCTGGAGTGACCAACCACAAATCTCACCACTTATTCTTATCTACTTAGGTAAGAGAAGGCAATGTGATGTACTGTCCAGCAGATTTTTTGTGCTGACATATTTTTTCTTTATAATAGTATATCAGCAGAGAAGAAGCAAATACTAATACCATCAATTTTTCTACACCTCCAAAGACAAAATTTATAAATATTTCGTGTCACATGAGATCTGAGTACTTAGATATCTTAATATCAAATTTGGACATCGAACATTTTTTAATTTTTGAGATATTTTGTTCACACAGAAATTTATAGGTAAGCTAAGTAAAAAAATATGCCTCAATAAAAATCAACTACACATAACTTGCATATTCGATAGGGTTATAGAGTCACCATCTTATATTTTCAGAGATGTTTAGCGATGGCTAAAAAGCGGGAGGAAGTGTTGAAAGTTGAAGTGTTTCACGCTTTTTAGCCATCGCCAACCATCTCTGAAAATGTAAGATTGCCACTCTATAACCCTATCGAATATGCACGTTATGTGTAGTTGACATTTAATGTTAATTTAATGTTTTTTTTTTTTTTTTTTTTTTTTTTTTTTTTCGGCATCTGAGAAAAAATAGAAATTAAAAGGTATTTATAATATATTTTTTTAAAAGGATTTAAGTTATAGCTATCTTGTCAAAAAGAGCCAAAAAATGCAACTAAACTTCATAATAAGAATTCCTTGTAAAAGAAAGTGACATTTTATTAGCAAGAGGCTCTTTTAAACTTAACTACGATAAACCACATTGTCCATTTGGAATTCTACCAACATGATGGAGGGTTGACTGTAAAAATTTTTTGACACTAAATTTTAATTAATTTAAATAAGTAAGGACGAAGTCTAAATGGCATCAGAGGCCGAAAAAGTCTTCAAAAATTTCTAGAGAGGTTTTATTCCTTCTAAGAAAGTGAAAAATAAGAAAATAAATATGATTTATATCATGTAGATTATTTACCGATTGTATTTACTTTCTCTTAACTACAGTTTATATGAAATATATAGTGAGAAAGTATTACATTTGCAAAAACGATGTGGAGATTTTAACATGTTTTGAGATCTCCTGAGTCTAAAAAAATGGGTCTCGCAAAATGGTCTGTCTGTGTGTGAACAAGATTTCTCAAAAACAAAAAAATGTACGAGGCTTAATTTTTATATTTAAGATAGGAACCCCCGTCGCTTGCACCTCGAAGCTTTCGAATAAAAATCGCCTAACGAGTACTAATAATTGTGCTTTTTTATTTATTTATTTTTTTTTTAGATTTTCTCAAAATTCGATCTAACGATTTTGATTAAAATTCATATATCAATTACATATTAGATGAACTTTGAAATGAATTAACCCTTTATCTCCCACTAAATAGATTGGGGTTCACTTTACTCTTTCTTTCATGTTTTAGGATTTTGTGTGATTTTCTCATAAACTATTCTAACGATATTGATTAAATTGTCTGTACATTATTCTATTAAGAGTAGAATTAGAGAATAGCTCCCTAGGTGGTCTGACGCAAAAAAACAGGTGTGACAGCACATCACAGCTTTCCTTACATTAGGTAAAAGTTGTGTAATGTGTTTTTCACACCAGATTTTAATAATTTATTTTGCATTAATTTATACGCTTATTATAAATCATTATATATATTATTATATATATTATATACATTATATATTTTGTTCCTTATTTTTTTAATAAATATTTTATCCAATATAACATCAATTTTTTTTTTTCCTAAATATTCGATCAAATGTAAGCTCCAGTGTATTATTCTGGATTGTATTTTAGCAAAAAGTGGACATTTCCCTTTTAATATTCGCTATTTAGCAGTGAATTTTGATTTTTCATTTAAATTTTTTAATCTTTTTTTCTCTTAAATCGAGAGGTAAATTTTCTAGTTTTTAAATTTTAGATCTGAAAAAACTAGCTAAAAGGCACTCTAACAATATGATTCTCCCAGGGAAATTCTTATAGAGTTATAAGGTCCTAATAAACATTAAAAGTTTTACTACTCTTAATGCATTCTCTCAGAAATTACATGAGTTCGCCCTTATATAGGTAGGATGGTCCTCATAAATATATAAAGTTTAATTAAAATTATTATTGTTAAAACATTTTAAAAGTGAATTTTTTTATAAAGGGTAACTCTGGTATTTTTGTTAAATAAATTATATATATAATAAATTATATATATAATAAATTATATATATAATAATATATTATATATAATAATACTTTCTCTCTAGATATTTAAAATCAGATTTTTCGTGGAAAATGGTGTTAATTTTTTACTTCTGAAATGGCAGTTGAGGTTATAAGATTTTTTACATTTATTTTCCAGATGCTCTACACCAGCCCCAGTCAGTCTTGGTTAAGAAAATCAATTTTAAAAAAATTTTGAAGAATTCGATGACCTTTAACGCCCTCAAATTCGTTGACGTAATCGTCTATTTTCAGGTCAGTCGTCAAATGATAAGCTTCTCATCCTGAGATGAGACATGCGCTTCAGGACAAAAATGTTTTTATTTTTACTTTCTCACATTCTTTATATGTAATATATAATGAGATTTCAACCGAAATACATGTTTTGAGATCACCTGAGTCTAAAAAAATGGGTCTCGTAAAATGGTCTGTCTCTGTCTCTCTCTCTCTCTGTGTGTGTGTGTGTGTGCGTTTGTCTGTGAACAAGATTTCTCAAAAACGAAAAAATGTTCGAGGCTGAAACTTTAAGTTAGGTACTCTCGTCCCTTCCACCTCGAAGTTTTTGAATATGAAGGCCGGAATGAAAGAAAATTGGTGTAAATAAATATGCCTGGATTACATGTATTGTAATAAAAATATTGTGTATCGTTTCAAGTCTATATGGACTCAGATGCCTAAAAGACTAAAAGAACAAATTAAATAAGATCGGCCAAAGAGTTCTAGTACTTGACAATAACCGAGATTTAATAGCTAATATAATTAATTTTATTTAATTTTATTATAATATTGATAATTGATTAATACACACATACGAAAAACCTCTAAATATTCAAAGTCTATATAAAATTGTGAACCTACCTATGGCGCCCAACTTGAAAAATCTTCTGACAGCACATCACGCAATTTACTCTTACCTTTGGTAAGGAAAATTGGGCGGCTAAGTTTATATCATTGCTACTTTCCCAGAATGCAAAGAACAGGCAGACATGATTGCGGTTAAAGAATGCAAATTCCCTTGGAAAATGGGTATCACCAGCCCCCCGTGGTTCCTTGAGTAAGAAATGAGAACCTATCCAAGTATATCAAGAAAGTTCGACACATATGATTAAATAGAAAAGAAATATTAAAACAATTCTAGGATGTAATATTATAGAATAGTATAATATAAAAATAAAATTAGAAAATGTTTTTAAAGCTAAAATATTTCCATGAAGTTAAGAGTTTCTATTAATTATGATTAGATAAATGAAAATGTAAATAATGAAATGAAATAATTAATTTAAAAAATATGATTTACCTTCTAATTCAATTAAATATCTTCTAATTAAAGATAAATGTAATTAAAATATGGATTTAGCAATGTACTAGAAACAACAATGGTAAATTGATGCATAAGTATGCACTTAAAAAAAAAAAAAACTAAAAT
>JAAAKE020127605.1:3711-14721 GCA_010014785.2 Anisolabis maritima
CGATTTATATAATAGCATATGCATCACATTAAGAAGCTTCCTGGAGAAGTAGCTTTTTTCTTCTCTCTCTGGACGATCAGGGCATTGCGATAGCTGGTCGGCGGACTGGCATCCCACCTCCCTTCCCTCAACCACCATATGCTCAATATTGAAATTATACAAAATAGAGTATATATAATTTTATTAAAGATGAAAGAGGGACTTTCTCGGTCACTCTTATTATTAGAAAAAATGAAAATAAGTCATCAAGTGAATGGATTTTCACTACAAAGTTCTCTGAAAATTCTCCGAAGAGAGTTCCTGTTACGTCAGATGAGCTCTGCTTGCAAAAAAAGTAGGAAGCAACTTCAGCTGTCATTTAGTTGGGTTTTTTGGTAAATTGATTTATTGCTTATGCTTGGTTTCATTTTCATCATATAAAATATAATAAAAATAAGAGTTTAAAAAAAATGCTTCAAGTATGTTTTTATTCAATACTGTATATATTCTTGAATCTACAATAGAAGATCATCTATTATTTGATTATTTATCTTTATAAATATTTTAAAGACTTGTACAAAAGAAAGGAACTCAAAAAATTTTTTACCTTTCTTTCTAGTTTAATTTTTGAAAACTTGTAAACTGACTTGACATTGAAATAATAATGGAAGAGAGACTTCGATTGAAAACGAAATTTTTTGTGACCATCCGGATTGGATAGATTGTCCTGTCATAACCGGTGACAACCCATCTATCGTCTTTCATGCAAATCCACCAACCGATTGATGCCAGAAGGGGATTGAACTGGCCAGGAGAAGAAGTAGACTTAGTGAAATTCGGCCTCTGGACTTCCAGTAGAGAAATCCATCTCATCGGTCGCAACTCCCATACAAGTCTCTGACTATAAGAAGAAAACAAACCCCATAGCCAGCTTGTCACCAACGACCTGTTACAAATTGAAACGGATCATGCATATGGTAAACGCGAACAACTAGGAGATCTTGGGTGTGGGTTCTTTCTATTATTTTTCTCCCTTTCTGTCCTATTTTACAAAAAATGTCTCAATTATAGCCGGTTAATTACAACAAAAAAGACTAAAATAAACGTCATTTTTTTAAAATCATAAAATTAATGAATATTTTTCCATTTTTTTATGTTATAAAAATCCTGCTTCTGACCATTAGATATTTTATCACTTTTATTTATCTATTAAGACGAAAAAAAAGACACCATTTGTTCAAATTATTTTTGATACGCATTGTACATTTTTGAGGGCAAGTGTTCCTTCACCAGTTCAAAATCAATGCCCTTCTCATCTCTCTCTCTTATTTTTTAACATCTTCCAAACATATATTGTTTTCAATAATACCATCATAATAAAATTACATCCATGTTAAAAAAATGATTAGTAATTTTAATTCCTTGAAGAAGGATTAGAGTAAGTTTGGACGGAGAATATACGTTTTCTATTAATAAAACAAATTAAAAAAAAATCTTACATTATTTAAACAACTTATAAATTCCACAAAGGAAATAAAAATTTTACGTTTCAGTAAATATTTATTTGTAAATTTTTGCACGTGTGTTGATTCACTCATAAGATTTTTATAAATCTATCACATTTATTAGCCAAGGAGAAAATGAAGGATGAATAGAAAAGAGAGAGAGAGAGAGAAAAAAAAAACAAATTCGAAATATATTATAAATTTGGTTTTAAATTAATGAATGTACGTGCCGGGTTCTTCAAATTAATCGTTTTCCTTTTAACTTTAAAAAATTAAATTATTTATTATTTTTACAAATCTTCTTGTTTATTACTTATTAAAGTTTTAATCTTTATAAAATAAATCAATTATAATAAAAATCTGGTGGGACTAAAAAAATTCACTTAAATATCCTTAGAGATACAAGATACCAGCCAGAGGAAAAAAATAATAAATCTTATAAACATGCTCTTAGTTAAGATGTGCTCTCACCCCAGATTTTTTACTTTTCTCTCTTTGTCGCTCGAGAAAATGGCTTAACTCCAATAGAGGCGCCCTTAATTTGTTTATAATCATTAAATTTAAAAGAAAAATAGATTAATGGCTTAAGTTTTTAAATTTTTTAACTTCTTAATATGAGATTTTTCGAAGGGTAAAATATTAATAATAGAATAAAATATTATAAGTCCTGATTGATAGGTTTGTAAAAATATTTTTGTTGAAAAACTTTCCAAAAAAATATAGATTTGTTATGTATCCAATATAGACTTTGGTTATAATAAAAGATTTCCTTAATTAATCTTTAGATGAAGCCTAAATAATTTTCATTTGAATCATTTTAAAATCACATTATTTTCTTTAGAATAGAAAAATTATATTCATATTTTTTGATTATTAACATTTTAAAAATTAAATTATAATTATTCTTTGCCCTTAGGTAGTGGTGGAGGTGGTGATGGTGGTGATGGTCGCCGAGGCGCCATCCCTTCTCCCCACTCTCTTGCTTCTCCAAGCGCCCCCTCCACTTCTCCTCTCCCGCCAGCATCAGCCGAGTCGGCGTCGGTTTAGCATTCACATCTGGACCTTTGCTCTTTTCTAAAACTCACCTAAATAATTCAGGTATATTATTTATTTTATATTCAATCCCTCTCTATATTTAATTTCAATAGTAAACGATGAATTAGAATTTTAATCACCCTGATTCGATTTGAATAACGTATTTATTTTGATATAACCTATTCATTGTTTAATATTAGAAATTTTAGCATAAATTCAAACAATAATTGTTTATTTAATATCTTATTAAAGTAGTTATTAATATGATTAATATAGTATGGACCTCATAATTTAAAAGGACTTTGAGGTGGTAGTAACCCCCAAATGGGGCTCAAGTTTTTGAAAAGAGTATTTTTATCAATAAAAAAATTATTTTATTTGGGATTAAAACCCGAAGTTTCCGAAACCCGTATTTTTATTAATATATTTTCCTAAACCTTATATTTATATTTAACCAGTATCCGGGAATTTATCATTATTTAATAGTGTTTCGGAGCTTCAGCTCACTCAGTTTATATTCTTTTTATAATTTTTTTTATGATAAAGTTAGGTCTCTTTTTCTTATCTCCCTGATAAATGCAATAAACTCAACTTTTTCATTAAATTAAATTAAATGATAATTCTTGCTGTCCCATTTACTTTTTAATAATTGCATTTATTTTCTTTTTCTATTTAAAAATGGTTAATTATTATGAAATGCTAAGAATATAAAATAAAATATTTTCATTTCTTTAAAAAAAAACATTGGAATACTTTTGTTAAAAGACATTTCGACCTGAAAAATCATATTTTAATATAATAAAATAATTTCAAATTCGATTATCTGACTTATACACTCAAATATATTAGCAAATAATAATTTCAAATTGTGTGTGCAGCTCTTGAAGATTGTCCCAGTCAGGACAGAAATGTTAGGCATTATATAAATTGCCCCTCTTTATTAATTCATTATAATAAAAAAAAAATTCCTAATTTTTTTAAATATTTTTAATTAAATAAATCTATAATATAAAACAAATGAAAATAATAATATATTATGAAATCATTAGGTCTCTTTATCTTCTCTCTAGCTGGCCTCATTTGTTTTAGTCTAATTTTTTCTTTTAATAAAATACCAAATGCTAAAAAATCCATTCATAAGAGATTATTATTATAATACATTTAATAAAGCTTCACTTTCCATTCCCATCTATTAATAATTAAATAATACAATAGAAGTGATCATTTTTAAATAAAAAATTCACCTATAATAATATAATTAAGAATTTATTTTATATTGCTCTTATTCATCTTTTATTTCTATAATTGCTTTCCATTAACTATTCTAAAATATTCTCAAGCTGTCGTGTTCTTGTCCCTGGGATACCTTTCAGGAGTACACAAACATTAGCAAATTAGCATTTCGAGAGCTAATTGCGATTGTCAATAATAAATTTCAGAAAAAATAATAAAAATGAATAACTTTATATATTAATTTGAAAAAAATTTAGTTTTTATATTGAAACCTTTTCATTTGAAATAGTTTTAAGTCCATTTAGAGGAAAAAGTTATTAATAAAAATAAATAATCAACTATTTTGATTATGGAGAGAGAATAATCAAAATTTTATTTTTGTAGAAATGACTCCAGCAATTGATCCCTCTCTTCTCCAATCAAAGTGTTGCTCTTCTGAAGTTTTTCTTTTTAGAGATAATCCACTACTATTGGCCTTTTTACCATCTTGGCTGGATAATTACCACTTAAGAATTTATTTAAAAATTAAATTAAAATTTCACACATTTTTAAAATGATGATACTATTTATAGATTATTATATTTTTTAGATCTTTCTTCAAACTCTCAACTCACTGACGATCCGATTTCTACATATAAGCTGTTCCTTATGCCCAGTTTGTTCTCCAAAACTCGAGGTGCTGTCATCTTATGAATCAGCCAGTAATAAATTAGTAAGTCCAAAAATAATTTTTTTAGGTGACTTAATTATTTGGAAAATAATAATAATATAAATAAGTATAACTAATTTTTTCGGCATATTGAATTCTCTGATATGATCACAATATTAAACATCCTGAATAATTGACGTTAAAGCAACATTTTAATGTTTATTTAAAAAAATCGACTATTTTAGACAATTATTTTTCTCTATCTACTATATTTTTTGTTCTTAAATGTATTTATTATTTAATAAAGATTTTAAAAATGTGATACTTTTAAATGATTGATAACAGGAAATAGATAAATTTATATCCACGACCACCATATCATTAGGTTACAAACCTTGATACGAGTAGAATACGCTGAGGCCCTTCCCAAATTTATAACCAAACAAGAACTCAATTAAAATAAGAGTCTAATTCTGGATAATTAGGACCTCAGCGTATACTCGTATAAAGGCTTGTAACCTAATGATATGATGATCGTGGATATAAATTTATCTATTTCCTGTTATCAATCATTTAAAAGTACCATATTTTTAAAATCCTTATTAAATAATAAATAGGAGATATAGAAAAATAATTGTCTAAAGTGATCCAGCATTAGTGACACCCAGACTAGCATATTCACAGCAAACCGAATGCAAACGAACCTTTTCTTTCTCTCATTTGCTAACTAAAAATACGCTACCTGCCTTCATTTATCTTTTTGGGTGTTCAAATTGACGCACGTACACCAACTCAAAGACTATAGAGCATGAAATCTCCATTCGACTCCTGATTGAAATTAAATTTAGACCCACCTTTCGACAATTCGATTCGCTTTTTCACCAACACATAATAGGCTTCATTCTTTTATTAAAGTTGACATTGAAGTTAGGACAGACACCTTTTCTCTCTTGTTTTCGATATTAATTATTAGACTATCACAATTCATAATTATATGTTTCGTTTAAAAAAAAAACCTGTCCCGAAATGTAGATGTATGATTTCAGCGATATATATGACTGTTTTCTATTAATGATGATTTTTATTTTCTCAGAGTTGGTTTGGTTGGGTTTATACCCACGCCTTTTACTCGTAGAAAGCATATACTTAAATTAATTGAAAATTAATCAAATTTATTATACCTGACAAGCGACAGAACTAACAAAAAATGAATATGTTATGAATATTAATATTATTATTTATTACACTACTAAATGCTTTCTTTTTTCTTAAAAAAATAAGGGATATATGGAGGACGGAGGGTACAAGGAGGTTGCTTCTTATCTCTCAATAAAAATATATTTAAATATGCTTTTGTTAATGTTGTCTTTACTTTTCTTGTTGTCTTTAATATAAATCAACCTAGAACTTATTAGTGGACTAGGTCCTCTGATGGTTAACCCCCTTGGGGCTTTTATTTTCATTTCTTCATAATTTACTAAATAATTAATAAAATTAACGTTGTAGTTAGTGCGTCTGTTTAACTTTTTCTTTGTGAGAGGGAGTTAACTATGCCTAAATCCATATTAAATTTTTTTTTTAAACGCCGGGAAATTATTAATCGAAAAATATTCATGAATTTTGAAAAAAGAAAAAATATCATTGAGAAATTTTTTTTAAATTCCCGAGAAAAATTTTAACCCATCATATCATTTAATTTTTTCATCTGATTATAATATAAAAAATATAAAAAAAATTTTAAAAAATATCGTTAAAAGAAGTATTTTTAAAATAGATTTAAGTTTATAAATTAATTTTAATAAAATTTATATATATGTATGTGAATATACAATACCATAATCAAAAGATGTTTGCCATGATAGGCTTCTGATTGGTTATTGAGGTCGCGCCATGATGACGTTGCAATCATAGGCTGCGAGCATAGTTTGACGTTTATTTCTAAAATGATTAAGGTTAACTAATAGAAAAGGAAAAATACGATTAGAAGTATGCGAAGTATTGGTTATATTATAAGAGAGAAACAAAAAAGCAAAAACTCAATTTATAGAATAAATAATTTTATTATTTTTATTTTCAATACAGTTTACTAAAAAAAAATTTGTGTTTTAGAAAATTAAAAAATATACTAAAATCTAAGTAGGGTGTGTATTAAATTTGAATAAAATGTTCTGTTATAGGTCGTTTTACAGCCTCTGATAAAAAAAGCATGTGTTGGATATTTATGAATATTAGGAGAATGGGAGTGGATATTCCCACCTCCCTTATGACATCACTTCTTGCCGACCTATCTTCCTAAAAAAAAAAAAAAGAAAAAAGAAAACGTTCCTTCGCCTTTGATCTTGGCATGAAAAAAAGAATAAATTTTACAATGATATATAAAAGATTTTATTTTCACCAGGTATAATGAATTTACAAATATACAAAATGGCGAAAGAAAAAAATAAATAAATACATAGCTATATATAAAAAAAAAAAAAATTACGATAATCCTGATGAAATCTTAACAAGAAGATATTTTAATGAAAATTAAATAAAATGATGTCTTAAAGCAAGTATGATGTCAGGTTATTTAGAAAGAGGTTATGATCTTTGTCCAATTTTTTATAATTAACTATTAATTCTAAAAGCCTTAGGTTTTTTTTTCTGGTATCGAAGAGAAAAAAAAATCGTTTGCATAATCATTTTCGCTTTTGAAAATATCTTTTATTCAGAGAGAGGGAGAGAGATAAATAGCTCTCATTATATTGAGTTGGCAATTTTTTTTGATGTCAATCACGTTTTCCCATTGTTCTTGGCTATTTGGACTGACTCTGTCAGCCGAGGGTCGGTCAAAGGACCGTCGACTTTAAGACATTTGATGTTAGACATTAGGCTTGAGACCTGGCCTCGTGCGAGACGCGCGTGCCCCTTGTGGAGGCCGCCACAATATTACTTCTTTCGGTCCTCTCTAGACAATTACTGTCGCAGCATTTCTTAAAAGGGTCTTGTGATATGTGAATCGAATATATAGTTACGTATTATATGTTTATACATAGTTTTAGGAATTAGCAAAACATTTATTTTCCACAATGTATTTTTAGAGGAGATAATATTTTATATTTTTCCTCATCTGAAGACATTTAGTCTTGAACGAGGACTGCTGCTCATTTTGGGGCCCAAATTTATAATGAATGCGGCCCTAATAAAAATTTTAGATTTTTTTAATATTTTTAGCGATTTTATGAATTTAGTTTCATTTTTTTTTTTTAATTTTATTTATTGAAATTTGAAATTGAAATATTTTACAATTATTTGCAAAATATTTATTTTAACAATTGTTATAATTGCCCCCACAGCGTAGCCGAGAGGTTAAAGATACTGAGATTGTTAATGTGATAACCTTACAAGGGGTTCGGATCGGAAACCAGGCAATCCGATAAAAATTTATATATCATTTGGATACCAATTGGTAAAAATAAATATACCTGGATATAGTATCGAAAATAATGTAATGAGGGTTTAAAAGTCTATATGGTCTCAGATATCAAGAGACTTAAAATAATAAATAGCTTTATTTTAAAAATTCCAATTGTGACTTAAGAATATCTTCATGATTGTAGAATGAAGTCAATTTATTTTATTTCAAACTTCCTGACTAACGTTTCGGTCCTCAGTCTATTCCATGCATATGTACATTTATGAGCAAAAAGTCATTTATTATTACACACTCAATACATTGCAACTCTAAACAACAATTATTAGTAAATCCAGTGAAAGTGTATAGTGTTTTTTGCATGTTCTAGACTGAGGACAGAATTATTAGTTAGGAAGCCAAATTCAAGAAAATTGGCTTCAAAATCTTGATTTTTTTATTAACTCCATTATATAAAAAAGTCAAAAAGTTGGACACCCCTGCTATAAATACTTTAATATATTTTAATTACTATAAGATGTACAGCTATATTTATTCATACTAATTAACATCCATTTGGTTTAAATAAATTATCGAAGTCGCTGTGGGTCCGAATCCCTTGGGTTGACACTATTGACACTGTCATCACCTCTAATCTCTCAGTCACTGCTTGAGAGTGATTTTTATTTTGACTTTTGGCATAAAATAAATTATGAATTTTCATTTAACAATTTCCGTTCATATTTATTTAAATTAATTGATACTCAATATAATTTAATATTTTATCACTCAAAACAGGAAGCGGACCACTGACCCTTAGATCATGAGACAATGAATTCCTTTCTAAGGCCATTTTAGACTCCGTAAATTATTTATAATAAATAATTTTATATTTTTTTTCTCTGATTGTGACGTCTTCTCTTTAGTGTGTTTATTTTTCAAAGTGAAGAGACGATAATGTGAGACGTAATGATGGCCACTTCCAAACAAGGGTGGATTCTAGGGATGTTTATTTTTCAAAGTGGGCGTTTCTTTCAATAATTAGTGTAACGTAATAATTTAAACCCCATGTTTCCTATTCTCGTTGGGTTTCTCACACTGTCGGAGTAGGCGTGTCAGACATTAATGTTGTGTAATAACTAACGCCTTCATTTCAATTTTTGACAAGGGATGCTCCTACAAATAAAAGCGTTTTTTAATTCTCATAAAGAATCGGGCTGGTCTGCCAATAATGATTATCCAAAATTCAATTATTCCAATCTCCAAAAATTTATAACTCAATATACTGTATATACTTATAAGTAATAAAACTTATAATAAAATTTTGTTGTTTTTGGTAAATGATATTTCAATTTTTAATAACATAATCTTCAGTACTCACATACCAAAGGTCAGTGATGCGCTTTCCGTCCTGAGGGACAAAAATGTATTTATATTTTATTGGCTATCAATTAGTAATAATGATAATAAATAACGACGGAGTTTAAATGGCCTGAGATGCCGAAAAAGACTAAAAAAATCTTCAGTGGCATAGCTAGAGGAGGGGTGGTCTGCTCCGTGCTACATTTTTTTTGAAGGAGGGACTCCTAAAAATATTAAAATTTTCAATTATATTTCATAAAACAGAATTAAAATTCCGTGCGAATAATAACCTCAATATTTTTTTCAAAATTATATTTTATGAATCATCTATTAAAGTTTTTTTTAAAAATATAAATAATATTTATTTATTTATTTATTTATGAACATATTTATTATTTCACGCAGCATTTTCAATCCTTTTTTAGTCTTTTGTCAATAAAATTTTTTTACCACAACATTTTCTTAAGTGTTGCTGATTAATTAATTCTAAACTTGATAGTATTTTAGGTTTTTCTAAAAAAAAATTTATTGATGGAGAAATTTGCATAAAGATTAGATTGGAATGTTATTTTCAAATACAGTTTCTACTATTATTCTAATTAAATGAAACTTTACTTTTATGATCCATTACTAGAATTGTTGAATGGCTTTATAAATCTATAATTCAATTGAGTCGGCAATAAAACGTTTATTTCTGATCTTATCGGAAGGCCATTGGGCAAATAAGAACGCCTGGATATGCTGCAACCACTCAAAATCTCCTCTTTTCACTCAAAATAAACATTGCATAAATTAGAAAAAATAAATACTTTTATAAATAAAAAATAGTTTTTTCATTGACAGCATCCGTCGATGCTTCGTATACGATATAATTCTATACTCAAGAAACAAAACGAAAAATATATATTACATCCATTTTGTGGAATTTTGACATTTCCTAAAAAAATATGGCGGTGTTCTCAACACTAGATGTGGGGAGGGAAGGAGCTCAGAGATGAAAAAAATAAAATAAAATAAAATTTAGAGACAAAAAGAGTTTTGTAATATATTACCAATTTGTAAATTATTTTACTGAGGGCCTTAAAAAAAATTTAGGACAGGAAAACACCCAGGATGAATTAAATAAAAAAAGATCCTTTTAAAGTTTTAATTGTCGACGTTTCGGACCCCATTCGCGCCCTTCCTTAGGACCTATGATCATATTTATAAAATGTCTAAAAATTGCACTCCAAGGTATAATTTTGTTAGTTTTATTCTACTTAGAATTAAGCGTCAATGAATACAAATAGTAGGTATTTTAATAAACATTAAAATTATTTTACAAAATATAATATATAATGGATATGTATATATATAAATTAACAATGCAGTCTGGTGTCTCTTCAAAGCCCCCACTTTGAATGGAATTAAATTAATACTTACTTCTTTCATTGAATTTCTATTTTTGTGTTCATTTATAAACTATTAAGAATAATAATATTTTTATAAAATTACATAATTAACGATATATTTCTTAGATTTTGACAAATTTTAAAATGTTTTCAAACAATGTGCTAAGCCCTTGGATATCGTCTTTATAATTGCATACTATGTCATGATATTTTTTATCGCGACTATTTCTGCAAAATCTAATTGGAAATGACTATCTATCTTCTTGACAATGCAAAATGCTCGCAATCTGATATTTTTCTTTTTGTTTTGCAGTTTGTTATAGCATATATGGCGTAGTCTTCATTGCCCGCACAATTAATTTTATATACTTCGTTTGCTCTCTTCGTTTTTTCAATGGGATCTTTTTGTTTGGCAAAGGCTCTTAGTGTGTTGCTGGGTTTTAGCGCAAGTTTCCGGAGTATTTT
>JAAAKE020127627.1:0-14717 GCA_010014785.2 Anisolabis maritima
CTTAAAAAATTAATTAGTTTACTCAAATTAAATATTTATTTGTTTAATAAATAATTAATACCTCTTTCTCAATAACTTGATTTATTCATGTAAGCCATATAAAATTTGGATTATTAATTTTTATTATTTGGATGTATGTAAATAGAAAAAAGTCATAAATAATATTAAGAAAATATTTTTATGTATAATGAAAATAAATATCGTCAACATTAATTTAAAAATAAATTATATAAGTAAATATATAAAAAAAAAAGTGTTTTTAATTTTCTTAATTAATTTTTGTTAATAAATTTAATCTCAAAATGTTATTGTTCTTATTTTTATTTTTTTTTTTCTGAAATTTGAATGCCGTCAGAAAGCAAAACAAAAAAAAATTCCGGGTTCAAGCCCGCGTCACTAAAATACAGATTATGAAGTATTATTATTCAAATTTCAAAAGTTTAAGCTTATTTTTGTACAGGAAAAGGATAATAATATATAAAATACATATTAGATAAGGATTTGTAAATAATATAATTAACTTGAAAAATAAAATTCAGCTAGCCTCCATAAAGCTCGTGTGTGAGGGCTGAATTTTATTGCAAATATAATTTATAACAGTAATAATATTATTAAAAAAATATACTCCACACCAAGAAAATACAGGTATTTTATTTCATAGAATTTTTTTAGATATAAAATTCCTATTCCTTCGTGAAATTTATCTTTCAATCATTGAATGGATTTTTCATGGTTATAAAGAAAGTTTACATTCCATTTTCTTTGTTTTAATGTGTCCTAATACCTCTACGTCTCTTTTCAACATATAATCATATATATATTGCAGGGTCGTAGATAGTTAACATCCGAGTCTGAATCATAAAAAAAATTTCAATTTTTGGGCACCACTTAAAAAAATCAACTATTTCAAAAAACTTACCATTTAATTTTTCAGGAATTTTACCAACCTTGACAAAAGAGGAGGACAAACCCACACCGTTCATAGGTGCAATGTTAGAATGTACTAAGAAAGTCACATTATTATAGTGTGCCTTAGAATTTGTTTTTTCTTCTATATTGTCTAAAAGTATTAAAAATCAATAATTATTAAAATTAATTATTCTAAATTTGCAAAATTTTAATTTTAAGACAATACATTAAGTAAAAAATCTAGAACTTTCTTGAGATCCTTGCAGTGGCCCTAAGCTGCAGTTTTTTTTTCCTTTTTGGCAACTTAGGCCATATAGCCTTTAAATAATATATATTACACAGTATATTACAAAACAAATTATCCAGTAATATTTATTTGGGTATCTAATTGATTCAAATAAATTATCATCGGATTGTCTGGGGTCTGAACCCACATCCCTTGGCTTTTAAAGGTTTTATTTTTTTTTATTTAAGTCATTTTCGACAGCTCAGGCCATTAATCGTTTATAATTTTACATATATATTTATAAATAATTTATTATCGATGGCTTCCGACAGGCGTTCACCAGCCTTGTTCCTCGGGGCTATCCACCTGGGGTTCAGTGCTTGGCCTTGTTTTTCAACAAAGATCTTGGCTGTTGCTCTTCTCTCCTGCCAGGCCCTCCGGCACTTGTAAAAGTTATTAATATTGACATTGTCAATGCCTCTAACCTCTCGGCTACGGGGTGGATAATAAGTTGTAGCTTATGTGAATAACATATAGCTTATTTTCTCTTTACCTCTAAATTTCAAATTGCAAATAGAACTTTCGAAAGTAGTCGCTAGATGTCAGAAGCGTTCTTTCTCTATTTCGTTTCTAACATCAAGGATATGGAAGTAATCTAAAAAAGTTTTAAAACTTTTGCTCTATATCATTGTTATATATTCTATTCATTTTTTTCATGTTAATAATTTAATTAAAATATTCCACTTGAATATTTTTAATTAACATGGGTGATGGTGAAGTACATTCTAAAAGATGGTGTCATCTTCGAAAAGTTTTGGAAAGATCGGGACCATTCTGTCATCCCGATTTCGAACCGTCACCTCAACTTCTTCAATTTCTTATAGAAACATGTAAAATTTTAGTAATCGGCGCTGGTGGATTAGGATGCGAATTATTAAAAGATTTAGCTATGATGGGCTTCCGTGATATTCACGTCATCGACATGGATACCATCGAATTATCTAACCTTAACAGGCAGTTTTTATTTCGGAGGAAAGATATCGGATCTTCAAAAGCCGAAGTTGCAGCAAAATTTATTAATCAACGCATTCCCGGCTGCAAGGTTACCCCACATTTTTGTAAAATTCAAGATTTTGATGAGACCTTCTATCGGAAATTTCATATAATTATAAGCGGCTTGGATTCAATCGTCGCGAGACGATGGATTAACGGAATGCTTATTTCTATGTTAAATTACGAAAATGGAGAATTATTAGATCCCTCTTCGATTATTCCGTTAATAGACGGTGGAACTGAAGGCTTTAAAGGAAATGCTAGAGTAATTCTTCCCGGGATGACAGCCTGTGTTGAATGTACTTTAGATTTATACCCTCCTCAAGTGACATATCCACTTTGTACCATCGCAAATACTCCAAGATTACCCGAGCATTGTATTGAATATGTTAAAGTAATTCAATGGGCAAAAGAGAATCCCTTTGGCGTTTCCATTGATGGAGACGATCCACAGCATATTAATTGGATTTACGAAAAGGCATGTGAACGAGCAAGTCATTTTGGTATAAGTGGAATGACATATCGATTAGTACAAGGTGTGGTCAAGAATATTATTCCTGCTGTGGCAAGTACTAACGCGATTGTAGCCGGTTCATGTGCCACAGAAGCCTTCAAAATGGCTACAAGTTGCTGTATGCCTCTAGATAATTATATGGTATTCAACGATTTAGATGGAATTTATACCTATAGTTATCAAGCAGAGAAGAAAGAAAATTGTTTAGCTTGTAGTCAAATACCACAAGAACTTAATTTCTCGGAAACACAAACACTTCAAGATGTAATAAGTTATTTATGCGAAAATCCGGATTATCAAATGAAAAACCCTGGCGTAACCACATGTACGAATGAAGGCAAAAATCGCACTTTATATATGCCAGGAGTAGCTTCAATCGAAGCTCAAACTCGACCAAATTTGGAGAAGACTTTGGAAGAACTCGGATGTGTAGATGGAAGTTCAATTATGGTAGCTGATCAAACCACTCCCAACACAATCGTCTTCAAATTGCGAATTGCTCGTCCCCCAGATGATGATATTGAGATGTTATAGCGCCAGATGAAACAGGTGACTTTTTAATAAGATTAGAATCTTTTCTAATCTCTTCTCTTGTTCGAATTTAAAATTCACATTTGTTTAAATTAATATTAATATTGTACACAGATTGCTGGAGTATTAATTAAAATTTTCTCTGGATTTTTTTGTAAAATTAATCTTTTTTTTTTAATCAAATTTGTAAGATATAGCCTACGAGTGTATTTTAACGAATTTAATTTTTATTTTATATATATATATACTTATATTTATATATCGCATCCGTTCTAGCAAAACTCACTATAAAGCAAACACAAAATTTTTGTTATACATTTATGAAAGAATCTTTAACCAGATAAATCTCACCAAACCTTCATAATAGCTTAGCTTAGTGTGTCTTACAAAAACTTTGCTTGCTAACTAGAACAGGTGCGATATTATCTCATTAATCAGAACCTTCCTTTAGTTTTAATTTATTTAATATTAATTAATCTACTTTTTGAAGAATATATACAAAAGGCGAGCATATTTTTTCATTAAAATAAATATCTGGAAAGTTTCTAAGTGTAAAGATAAATTCACTAAATGATTCTACTTTAGTTCTGCATCTTCTATACTTAGAGATACTCATTTATCAAATGCCAAAAAATTGCGTGTTTAAATGAATAGCCAATAATAATAAGAAACTTTAGAAATACTCTTATAGAAAATAAAACTTTTTCTTTAATGATTTTAGACTCCTATATAATTGATTGTTAAAATACATAATAATTTATTATAAAGTAATATGTTTCAATATATTTTGAAAAGTAGGTATTAAAATGTTCCTTAATTCATAAATGATATTTACTTTTTGAAATTATTGATAATTTTTCATTTACTTATTGTTTTTTTTTTAAATCAAAGGTTATGGTTGGTTTATTGTTTTTGATGTGAGGAGAGAGGCAGTTTACAGCACACCACTCACATGCAGACGAATTAAACATTCACTATTATATATTTCATTTCATCAATCATATATAGATATATATATAGTGAATGTATATATATCTATATATGATTGATGAAATGAAATATATAATAGTGAATGTTCTACTATATATGATATAGTAAAAATCTTTTCTCATGACAAAATGCATAATTACGCATAGTTAAAAAGTGACAGGACTGTCTGAAAAGTCCTCGGATTTGGCATCACATGTTCTTCACAGTATCCTGCAACCTGTCTCTCTCCTTTTTTTGTTAAAAATAATTTTCATTTAATTTATTTAAAATTATTTTAATGAATAGCAATGAATAAATAAGTTTTAAACCGTTCTATTTTCTAAAATCTATTTTTATGAATATGTGCCTGTGAAAGATATATATATATATCGAACAAAAATTTGCTCCTTATTTCTTAAATGAGTTTGCAATTGGAAAGGAAAATTAACTTATATATGAGAAAAAATTTATATATATATTTTATTTTTATGATTAGCTTCCAAGGCCATCTCATATAAATTACATGTTTTTTTACAAAAATATAATAATAGAAAACAAAAAAATATAAAGAAAACCAGTAACAAAATAAAAGTACATAATACAGAAAAATAATACAATAACATGATAAAATAACACTACTATACAATAAGGTGAATAAAAAGGAAAAAATTTTATATATAGTTCCCTATTTTTCGAATCCACTTTGTGTTCTAATGAATTAAATGAGATTAGATAGAACTTGTGGAAAGTTGTATTGTGGCTTTCTTTAACAGATTCTGATGAATTTTTTAGGATACTATTGAAAGAAGAAGGTTCACGGAAATGGTGGTTGAATTTATTTTTGAAAAATGAATCGCTGTTTTTTTTAAAAGAGGATATTTCTTTAATAAATATTCAGTATTGTCAGGAATAAAACACCAGAAAAATACTACATCTATATATAGTGGAATTTTTTGTATGTTATATTTTTTTGAGTTTATCTAGAAAATTATTTTCTATTGATTGAGCCTGGCTTTGGAGAGTTTTTTTCCTAAAAACATTTTTATTTGTCTTTTTATTTGGTTCAACCAGAATTTTCTTCAAGTGATCGGCGGTCGCCCTTTTCATATTCTCCTATAACTAAACCTTTTGGGGTCCATTTTATCAAATTTTTTTCCTCTATCAGGCGCAGATTTAAAAGCAGTTGGATCTCGCAACTCCTCCAAGGGACTCAAGAAGAAACTACTGAATATGCCGCAAATATCTAGGGTGGTATAATAGAGAAGCACTCCCACGTCAAATAAATTTCTAGATATGAAATTAGGCATCGGGGCAGGAAACATAAAAAAAAGGTAAGATAAAATACTGCGGAATAATTGTTAAAACATTTAATTCAATCCAAATTTTAAATATTTGATTTCTCCACGAGATTTTTTATATTGATTAAAATTTTATTTTTATAGAATAGATTTTTCATTATTTATTTTAAATAATGTTTATTAGGTAGAACTTTTTCCAACTCGAAATTAGCTATAAAAAATTTCACAACTCAAACTGAAAGCGAAAAGATGCTCTCAGCTCAGCCAATTATAAGGCCCCTTGCTGATCTTCCCTACCTTTTTGTCTCTAAGAGAGTAAACAATTTAGAGATAAAGCAAAGATATTGTTACAATTCTATTAATGTAGTTGAAAAAAATTTTTTAATTGAAAATTCACTATCTAAACCAATCTCCTGAAAATTATTCAATATGATAAAATTTTTTTAGGAATTTAAATTTGAACTTTTTTCTCAGTTTTATTCAAAATCCTCTTACAATTTTTTTTATATAGAATTTACTTATTTTCTTAGATTGATAGCTTAATCTTCTAAAAAATTTGGACTGTTAAAAGGCAGCAAACTCTAATTACGCTAGTGATTGCTTATGGTCACAAATGTGGGTATGTGCGGGGATGCATTCCTTGTAGTTACGCGACCTCTAAATCGCCTTTCTGGACATGCCCCTTAGAAGAAATATTTTTTAATGCTTTATAAAAATTTTAATTTTTTACATTTGCTATCCATAAATTTAGAAAAAGTTAAAGTGCAGCTCTAGTGTTAAACTCCCTTCTCCGCTTTGGGGACCAATCCTAAATTATGCCCCACCTGATCGTAGGACTTTCCTTCCTAAAAGAATTTACTCGATTTAATTTGGCCGATCGAATATTTAAACACAACATATAGATGAATATATAGAATTAAATTTGCCCTCACTCTATTATTACTAAATCTTTATAATTGAATTAATTTTATAATATTTAATAATTATTATTATTTTTAATAATATTTTATATTTTTTTTGAATTAAAAATTTTTAAATAAAATAATTAAAAATAAATGTGTAAAAGGCACTACTGTCAACGTAAATTTCACTTGCTCTAAGGAATTTGAAGACTTGCTTTTTTTTTTTGCCAATTTAAGGAAATTTTATTAAAATAATATTTTTTAATTTAAATGAATTATTTTTATTATATTTGATAGATTAAGTTTGAAAGATTTCCAAAAATGACTCAACTCAAGTATAAACCTGTATCATTTGCGTTGAATTCCTAGTCTCTTTATCTCATCTCTGGGATTTTGTCAGCCAGCCCGCTATTTTTCATGTCATCGACTTTTTTATATTTCATCTCTTATATTTCCACTTTTTAAGGTCAGTAATTGTTTTAAAATTTATTTAATTTGTTTGCAATTATAATTTTCAATGTTAATTAATATTAATTAAAATATGGTAATATTCTCAACTCATAATTTAACAGGTTATCCTTTTTCTGTCAATTTTTAATCTCTCATTTTTTTAAATATTTATTTTAATGTCCAAATTCGTTTTAAATTATAAAATTATCAATATTTATTAACTAAATCAATTTAATAGTCCTTTCAAATTAATTTAAATAATTTTTTTTTGTTTCAAATTAGATGAAATAATTATCTTCTTTCATTTAAAATATATTTAATTATTATTTAATGAATTCAATTCTTTTAAAACCATTGCTTAGTACCAGAATCCACCCAGTAAAATCATTTAGTCAAAATTTATTAAATTTATTTCATTTCTCCCTCCCTAGATGTAACATATTTAAGTTGAAAACTATAATATTAAATATTCAGAGTATTTGGGAATCATTAATTTTCTAAAAAATTCTAAATTTACTCTTAAACTCATTTATTTATTTAATTTATCTATATATTTTTTATTTTAGATGTATTTTGTATCCATGACGGCGTCTCATTTGATTGGATTGAAAATTAATTTAACTTTGAATCGATTTGGATCTAAGGACATCTCATCTGATTTGTTTGGAGCTTTTAAAAAAAAAAAAACAACAAAATGACATTGATCCATCATATATATTATGTATGGTCTATTTATTTTTATTATTTCATATTTATCGTTATTTGTTATAATATAATGAAAACATGAAATATTTACCTAATTATTGGTTGCCTTACCTAAAAAGAAGGAAGGAAGGAGAGCCCAGACATCAACTTCAAACACAAAATCGTCGAAACCATCCATCGCAGGAATTCAATCGAGCTAAGAACTAAAAATGTTTATCCTTTTCTTTTTATTAACTTAATAAATGTATTTTTTAGTAAAGAAATTTGTTATTGTGTTTCAAAAGATAGCACATGAGGCAACATTTAAATTGTCTTTGGATACTTAATTCCAGCTCAAATTTTCATATGCTTCATCATCTTCTACTAAAATAAATATATAATTAAATAAATAAATATATATATATATTAAAAGTGAATATTTTTTAGAAATGTATAATCATATTTATTAGTCTAACGCTGGTTATAATTGTAAAATGTTACATATATAATACAATAGATTTTTTGTTGCATTGTGTCTCATTTTTACATGAAGATGCTTTTAAATGAGAGATAATGTGCAAGCAGCCAACGATAAAATAAAAAAAATTTCTCCTTACTCGATGATAAACAGAAATAAAACAACAGCTTTTTTATTTCATCCCTGGTAGCCTGCAATTTACTCTCTTATTATTACAATCTTTCAATTGTAACTGGTAAAAAGGTGAGAGAAATTTAGAGGCAAGCCATTTTCTTGTCTTATTAGTTAAAAATGAAAATTTTACAAATTAAATTAATAATGAGATTCCAAAATAAATAAAACATTATTATACTTTAATACATTTTTTCAACCATCTTAAAGCTATTTTAAAACAATGTATTTTTATAAAATTAATTTAAATATATATTAAAATAAAGCTATAAATATATATATATATACATGTATATAGAAGAGGCAATATCAAAATTTGAGTAGTGATTAAGCAGCCAACGTCAACTTAAATGCTGCTCTTTTACCTTCTTGAATAATCTACTTTTTCTTTTACGATCATTTTCAATCATTTTTTATTAAAAACTAACATATTTTACTTAATATAAATAAGAATTATGAAAAAATGAAGAATGAAATTTATTAAAAGAAAGCATAGGAATATTTTTTCAAAAGTAATTGATTTAAAGTTAATATTTTTTATTTATAATGCAGTGTTTATAAATGAACAGTAATTATTAGTCTTTAATCATGTTTATAAAAAAATTATCTAACTAAATTACTTTCTAAGTAACTAATTTAAAAATTTATAATTGAGTTTTATATGAATCTGGACAGAATGTGTGATCAGCTTATATATTATTGAGATAAAGCTATATATATTTATAGTTTCAACTATTTTATTATTTTTTTATTTTAGATTTCTAAAAGATTTGTTAAACCTGATTAATGATTATAAAGATTATTAAAATATCCTAATTTACAAATACTCTTCATTATACTAAGTAGTGAATGAAGAAAACCAGCACCGTTTTCATTCACCACCAACATTTATTAGGCACCTTGAAATTTATGTATAATAAATAGAATTGGTGGTGGATGAAGACGGCCCATGTTATCCATTTTTCTTCTTATTATTTACCTTGGGATATTAAAAATTTGCTTAGATTGCTTTTTGGAAGGTTTAATATTTCAACTTTATTTTTTTAAAGGGATTAGTATTTATTTAAAATTAGTATTTTATATCTTTAAATATAATTTATAATCTCAACGTTGTTTTTGTTGAAAAATTTTATTATAATTTTAAAGTTTTTGTGAGCAAGTTTATAAATTTGAAAATTTATTATAATTTTGACATTAATTTCAAAAAAAAAAAAAAAAAAAAAACAAGACTAAAGTCAACCAAAAATATATTCTTAATATTTCTTTTTTTTTTTTTATTATTAGTTGTGTTTATTTTAATATCTAATTATATATTCACTCTGAATTATTTATTACAATATAATTATTATTTTTCATAATTTAAACATTCTATTTGTTAAAAGGACTAGTAAGGAGGGTTCCTGGTGCATGACGACAAGTATGATCTTTATTCCCGTTTGGGAGCAAGAGCTCAATCTTCTTGGGCAGTAGAAACCCGCCTTAGCAGTCCTTTTGACAAATGTCATGTTTAAATTACGAAAAATAATAATTAAATTGAATATTAAATTATTAAAACATTTTATCTCATTTTCCAATATTTATTCTTATTAAAAATAATAACTAACTTTTTTAATTTAATTTAATTTAATTGAACTTTTTGTAATATAAGTTATTTTGATGAATGTCATGTTTAAATTTGAAAAACTAATTATTAAATTCAATATTTTTAAATTTTAATATTAAATATTCCATAACTTTATATCAAAAACTAAACTTTTGATACAAAAGAAAAGACGAGAATTGTATTTTTCTCTTTTGCTTCGAAAGATCCTTTTTTTCTTATATATCTATAAATATTCAATATAATTATTAGTTTTTCTAATTTAAACGTGACATTCATCAAAATAACTTTCATTGCAAATTGAAATCTCAATAGCAAGAATATTTAAATATTTTTTAAACTTGAATTTTAGGAAAATTAATATTTTTCATAATAAATTTAAATAATTTTCTTAATTTAATTTATTTAAGGAACGGGTTAAATAAAAGAATCATTTACAAAAGAGATATTCTTTATTGAGTAATAAATAGTAATAATTGAATACACGTCTTCCAATTAATATATAAATGAATAAATTCTTTTGTTTTGTTTTCAGGTTTTCCGTGTGTCAGCATTTCAAGTCAACTAAAAATAATAAAAAAACATTTAGAATACTATATATATTTAACACATGGCACATACATAGTAAGTAAAGAATGCAAAAAATAATATATATTAAACTAAAGACATTTTAAATATTATAATTCTCATTATAAAGCAAAAAGTCAAATAAATATATTAAAAAGTCCGATGTTTGAATGTCCCATCCCAAACCCCATCCAACCAGCCCCAAGAGGTGTGTTTACTTATATAGCCTGACCTCCCCACTCTAGTTACTCGAATGTGAGCGGAGGGGGTCGAGACTAGCCGAAGCCAAGATGCGGCGACGGTGAAGTCACGCCCCCTCCATCTGTTCTTAATACTAATTTACTTTGTATTTAAAAAAAATTATTTTATCAAATAAATGTTTTTCTTTAATGAAATTATTTCAAAATAAATTTTGTATTTGTTATATTTTAAAAATATTATACTTACCTGTTGAATGAGCTTTTTTTTTTTTTTTTTTCATTTATAAAAAGCAAGTAATTACATGCACATGATGAATATCTATTATAAAACTTGTAATGAATTGGATTGAATAAAATTAATTAAAATATCTAAATGATTTTAATTATTATTATCTCTTCTGACCTTTTTCCTCTATAAATTGGCATAAGTAAATTATGAAAAAATAATTAAATCCCGTGATGAAAAATTTCCAAATTTATTAACTCTGCTGCAAGATAATTGTAAATAGCACCAAAAATTAATAAGCGACAAATTAAGTTATTTTTGAGAGTAATAGATGAATAATTTTTCCCTTTAAAAATATTTTTATCCTAATTAAAACTGAATTTAAATTTCTATTTGTCCAAATTCTAATGAATATTAAATTTTAAAGCAGAAATTCAAAGTAAGAAAACCCTTAGTTAATGACAAATAATTGTTTTAAATGAATTATTTATATTTGAAATTTGGAAATTATATTGAAAGTAATGAAATTTAATAAATTTAAAATTCTTTTAAAAGTGATTTTAAGTGAAGATAGAGAAAGAAACCAGATATGTTCATTCCACAGGTACTTAATTTATTGCGAGCAGTATAAAGCTGATCTTCCTCAGAGAAATACTTAATTTAGGCGTAGACCCACATCCTTATTTAAAAGAGGTAAAGATTTTTTCAAAAAAAAAATTTTCTACAAGAAAAATTTCAATTAAAATTATATAATTTTCAATTTACGAGTTTAAGATAAATGTCCTAAAATAGTGGAATAAAAATTATAAGACCTTAGTAATATTTTAAATAAAGGGCATGAGTCCAGGCTTAAATTAATTATGATGCACTAAAGATGAACAATGTTAAGTTGATAAATCTGCAACAAAATAAATAATTGTGGATTGAATATGAACCTTCATGAATTTCATCTAGATTCTCTCACCTTTGCAAACAAAAATTTAAAATATTTTTTATTTAATGGCTAAATGGTTTGAATCCTTCAAAATAAAAATTAAAAGCAACTATTATATATTAATGCATGTCTCCCATATTTATATTTGCTTATTTGGAAGAAATCTAATGGAAAATTGAAGTTAGAAACAACTAAAGATTTGTTAGTTTGTTAAATAGAACAGTGTCACAGTTAATTCTTATTTAAGAGAGAAATACAATTTAAAAACAAAAAACATTCTATGGTTAATTCTAAACTTTAATTTGGCTTTTTCTGGAAATTTAAATTTTCAAATAATGACGATTTCACCCAAATGAATATTTATATATATATAAATTTAAATTAGGGATGTCAAATAGGTGGCATCTAAATAATTTTTTAAAATCCTTAATGATTTAAAGATGGTTACTTAAAATTTTATATATGGCGTTGTCTTTTTCCCTCTTTGATTCTAATCAGCAGAATGGACTTAATAGCTTAATATTTTGTAACACCTTGAAATACAATTATTTGTATGGCAAGTGCCCCAAAGGTAGCAGCTCAACAACCCTACTTTAAATAAATGAAAATCAATGTAGAATAAATTAAGTATTAATATATGAATCAATATTTTTTCATTTTAGAATAATAATGAATAATAAATTATTCTCAAATACTTTTAAAATTTTCCGAATTTAATTATATATCTTAAAATTAAATTCATTATTTTTTATAATTATAAAAAAATATTCATTCAAAAATTGAAAATAACATTAAAATAATTTCTGATTTACTTTGGTTTTTTTTAAATTAATAATAATAAATTTTCATGTTAAAATAAAAATGCTAAAATGAATTTAATTTTACTAAATAATGACCAATTTATTTATCTCTTCGAAATCTAATGATCTGAATATAAGTCAATCAGAAACTATTAAATTTCATTAGAATAAAATAAGTTTAGTTAAAGTTAATATTAATTTTTATTTTTATTATAAGGTAGGAGTGTTTATAAATAAAGTAAATGGATAATTTTTGAAATCATTAGACATGTTTATGAATAAAATTTCCCAAACATTTAAATTTAAATTTAAATTTCTTAAATTGAAAAGAAAAGAAAAAATATTTTATTTAATTAAAATAAAAATCTAAATATTTTAAAATTTATAGAGCAAATTTAATAACAAAAAGTCATGTATACATAAATAGAAATTAATTTTAATAAAAATTCAATTTCTATTCAAGTAAGTGAGTTAGTAAATATGGTTAAAGGATAAATCAAGATCCTTATTTGTAAACACTAATCAGTATAGATATTTAAATAAAAAATTATTTTTGCATGAGAGAGAATTTTACCACCTACCTTGATTTTATTTTAATTCCTGAGACGAATTCCTGTTGCTCTGCTTGCTTATTTGCTTCTTTCTTTTAGCAAAAGAGAACTTTTGTTTTCATTTTACTTCATCTTTTCATTATAAATATAATAGCCTCAATACATTATAAAAAAATATTAATAAAACGATATTACATGATATATATTTATATTCTCTTTCAGAAGTCAAATCAGATGAGATGAGATGAGATGTCCTTAGGTCGGAATTACATCTAAAGATGAAATAAATATAAATTAAAAATAAAGTGATAATAGATAGATAGATCATGTGATATAATTAAATACCTAAATATGTTGATAAAATCTTGTTGTTCTCCCTGAGAGTTTCAATAGGATTACATCAGGTATCGCCGTCAATCCAAATTACATCTGAAATAAAAAGTAATTTAATAAAGAATCACTTTAAATGTAAATAATAATTATATATCATTTTACTTAATTTGAAATAAAAAAAAAAGAAATCATCAAAATAAATATGATTGGAATTGAAAGATTTCTCAGAATGGAAGAAATCATTAAATGAAACAATATTAATAATGAGATTATTTAAATAAGATTTAAAAAAAAATAAAAGTGATTAAGATAGTTAAAATTTTAAAAAAGAGTGAGAATAAAAATTGGCAGACTGACAAGATAACATGTTGAATCACGATTTAAGAATATTTATAATATATTAAATAAATAATTTATTGAAAATCTTAGTTGTGAATAAAACAAACAAATGATGATTTAAATGAATTACTGACCTTAAAAAAAAATAAATAGAAGAGAAGAAATATAAAAAGTCGATGACATAAGAAAAAGCGGGATGGTTGTCAGAAATGTCAGAGATGAGATAAAGAGACGATGCATTCAAAGCTATGGAGAGAATTAATATTTAAGAATTTGGAATTTGTTGAAACTTCACCTTTCAAATATAATAAAAATAAAAATGATAATTAAATAAAATTAATTTCATGAAATTAAAAAATATTATTCTAATTCTCTTAAATTAGAATTTAAAATATATTGATAAGAGAAATTAAAAATGAAGTAATGTGTTATATTCTCTCTTATCTTCTTTAAATATCATATAAAAAATAAAATTTTCTATATATTTATATTTTTAATTCAAAAAAATGTTTAAAAAAAAAATAGTTGGAAAATTTAAATAAAAAATATTATTTGAATTAAAAAAAAAAAAAAAAAAAAATAGCCGCCAAATTTCAAAATATTTCTCTAAGATAATGGGGTCAAACTGTCACGCAAAATATTTATTAAAATTATTAGGTAGCCAAAAACAATTAGTTAGAATATGAATGTTATCAATTCTAATGAAAAAAACAATTTTAATATTATACATATATAGTTATATTCTAAAGATAGAGAGATGCCATTTATGGCGGAATTTCGTCTCCGGCATCTGAGACCATATATAGACTTCTATTAAACAATTAGATTATTTGTTATCCAGGCATATTTATTACACCAATTGGTATCCAAGTGATTTAAATAAATTTTCATCGGACTGCCTGGGGCCCGAACACACATCCCTTGGCATTTAAAGTTAACAGTAGCAGTAACAATATCAATATGTTTAATCTCTCGGTCACTG
>JAAAKE020127638.1:0-14716 GCA_010014785.2 Anisolabis maritima
GTTAAAAAGATAAGAATTTTTTTTAAGTTTTCGACATACGTGAATTTGTTTCTTAATTGTCTAATTAGAGTACTAATTACTGAACATATATAAATAAATAACAACACGACTATTACACGAAATCACTTCTTTTTTTTCTCACAATTAGGAAAAAAACTAATCAAAAACTCAAAAAAAAAAAAATAAAATAAAATAAAACTTCCGCTACGCTAGACGGATATATTGAAATTTTTTTCTAATCTTTATCTGTTTGCATTGATTTCAAAATATAAATTTAAATAAAAAAAAAAAAATCAATAAGTTAATTCATCATCGGCCAAATAGTTTACTCAATAATTTAAAATAAATAGCTACATACATATTTTATTAATTTCTAATAACCTAAAAAATTTATTTAATATGTTTATAAATTAAATAAAAAATTTTCTTGAGTCTTTTATTTGTCGAATATAAAGAATATATTTGGATCCTCAAGCGCCCAAGATGATCTGGAACAAGTTTATCAAGGTCACCTGTAACAACCTCAAACTAGATATTATCAATAAAAGTATGAGTCAAAGATGCAAAAAAATCATTTCTGAATCACACTATCCTTTGCACATTTCTACCTTATATAAACCTATCAGACAAAGTGATTTCTAGAAGAGTGCATCTTAGTCACAACTTTTATGGGTGTGTGGGCGGAGGTGGAAAATTGACTTAGGAATTACTTTATGAAAATAATTTATAATCAAGCACAAAAGTAAATAGTAGTTTTCTAGCTTGTTTTAGGAATTTTATTTATAAATATTTTGTCATTGACGAAAAACAAAAAAAAAGTCACATTTACAAATTTTTAGCACATTTTCTTTTATTCTGTGCGATTTATTTCTCAAAAACTACAATAGAAATCAAATTCAAAATTTTTTTTTGCTAGAAGAAACAATTTCTCAGTCCATTCCATTCTTGCCCTCCCTCCTCTTCTTGTACCGCCAGGTTGTACTACACGCTTGTTTCCCTCTCTGTCTCACTTATTTGCTGAACCACGGGAATAATAAAGAAGTTCTAGAAGGGGTTTTTGCTATTTTTTTTTAACAATTACTTTATTTTTCAACGAGGAGGATTTTGCATATGTCCCTTAAAATTAGTAAAATTTCGAAATGATTTGCAAAATAAATTTCAATTTTTTTAAAAGACTTTCAGACATTTGGATTCCGTTCTTATTTATTTATATTAAATGGTAGCCAATATAATATTAATAAATTTTTGTCGCTCAGAGCGGGAAGCAAATCACTGACCTTTGGTACGTGAAACAAGATCTTTACCTTTGCACCAAAGGACAGGGGTAAAGTAAATTTCATTTTAGACACTATTTCAGTTAATTTAACCAAATTGGTAGTCTATTATAAAAAATATTTTTGAAGTTTCTCCTCTCCCCACAAAAAAGTCTTAACTTCAGCCCTTAATTCATAATCAAATCACATAAATTTTAACTTCTTTTCATAATCAAAAAAAAAAGTTTATAAAAAAGTTATTATTAACTAGGTGATGGCTGGAGAAATTTGTGTGAAACATTTGGAGAGACCGAGGACGCAGCGGAGAAATCAAAATCAAATTGGTTGAGAGCTCAGATCTTCTTTAGTTCTTGAAAAAAAAAAAAAAAAAAAAAAAACAATGCTTGGTGTTCGTGCATGTTGGTTTTTTTTATACAATGAAAAAAAAAATTAATATAGTAAAGTATAATGGTATTATTTTTTTGGTTCAGTGGAACCTCATTTGTTGCATTCATTTTAAGAGGGTTTGAAAATGGAGATTCATTTTAACGAGTGGACCATAAGAGGAGGCTGCTGTTGAAATTTTTTTTTCATGTATAAAAATCATAAATGCACTAATGGAAATCATTATTGGGACTTTTTCCAGTCCCAAAGAAGGTCTCGACTCACAACCGAAATGTCAACTGGAAAACTAACTTGATTTTTCTTATCTATTCTGGATGCCTGTTCTATTCAATTGTTTCAAAAGTTTTATTGTGTAAAATTTCTTACTTAATATTGCTATCCACAAAAAATAATCATGAAAGATAAATCGAAAAATTTTCTCCTCTAATTCTAGGGTGCTGACATGACATAAAATATTTTCTAAAGAGAAATGCTTTGGGGTATCAATTATTAAATTGAAACAGAGCCTAGATTTTTAATCTTTATTTTATTTTATGAGGGTTTGCTATCCTAACCTCATAATTATTATTTCCTCAGCAAATGTAACAAGTTTAACACATTTAACTGTTTATCTTAATCTGCATAATTTATTGCAGACCAAGAACTAGAAGCAAGGTCGAACATTTCAACCAGATCGGAATGAAAGGGTCCCAGTGAGATATCGGAACTAATTAGATGGAGCCCACGTGGAACGTCAGGTGGATGTGTATAAAGAAAGTTGTTTTATTTTATTTTGGTGTTTTCTTGTTTGTCTGTAGCCACGACACCCAGCGGAGAGCCGAGGCCCCGGTTTAACAGCCATAGCGAGTCAACGTCGACGTCATCGACGACATCCTGGCGACATGTTGACGAGCCTGATACCATCCCGACGAGGGATGTAACGACATCGACGTCGAATGCGGTCTCTATTAGTCCCGAGATTATTCCAACAGAAAACCCTCGAAACGGTAATTTGGCTTATTTGATTTTTTATTATTATTGGTTAAGTTCAATAAAAAAATTGGGATTTTATTAAAAAGTGATTTTAAATTTCATTGAATAAGTCAAAGAGAAATAATTTTTAAATTCTGTATTATCTTTATCATTATATCTTAATCTATAAATTTTTTCCATTTTTAAAATTTTTTTTTAAAATTCCATTTCATTTTCGTTTGATAATTTTATTTCGCTTGTTATATATATTTTTTTTTTCGAAATTTCGAGTTTGGAGTGACCTTGGCTGAGAATTAATTTAATTGTTAATCACAAAGAAGAAATTATATATATATATATATATAATTGATGTGTAGTTTGCCAAACAATAAAACAAGTTTGCATTTTATTTCCTTCCTTACTTCCGTTTCATCATTCTTTCTTGATTAATTTAATTCCCCTATTTATGTACTTATTTTGATTCTAATTTTTCATTTCCTACATTCTTTCATAAATTATCTTTTATGGGAGAAAAATACAAACATTATTATTAATTCAATCAAAATATTTGTATTATTTTAATTTATAATAATTACAAGACTGAAATATATTTTATTTATTATTTTGATAAAGAAATAATTAAAATTTTCTTTTTATTCATCCATCAGTAAAATATTTCTAATTTATTCAGTTTTTCTATAAGATGAAAAATTATTTTAACTTATCATATTTATTTTCATTTAACAAGATTACTCATTCTAAACACGTAAAAATTTAAGATAAAAAGAGGTAACTTGTTTATCCAAATTATTTTATTAAAATAACGGCGTTTTGGCCCTCCATCTTCGAGGATGAACTCATTTCTTAGATTAACAGTTTCTTTTATTATTCTTAGATAAGTTAATAATTTAAATAATAATATAGAAAAAATTTTAAAGTATTAAAATAATAAAGGTTTTGTTCCAATATAAATAAATAGCCTATTATATAATTTTGCTTGGTTTTAAAATAAAAACCTTCATAAACATAAGTAGCATATTCAGATTTTTTATTTAAATATAATAATCAAGTTTTATTTAATTTTTTTTTTTTTGTCTTTAAAAAATAAATTATATTTTAAAATTAAAGGCAAATGAGTCATCCTTAAAATAAAACAAAATCACTCTACCAGCTCTCTTAAGTGGGGTACCCGTTCCTTGACGTAGGCGAGTTGTTCAATGAAAAATTTACAAAATAATCTTGTTTTGTTAAAGAACCTAATTTATATAAAAAACAGTTCTCTCTGAATGTTTTTCTTGGCCAAAGGGCTGCGCGTCTAATAACAATTGCACATTGCTGTACAATTAAGAGGCCAAAACATTGAGTCTTATCTAATTAAATACAATATTACCGCCCAAAACCCTATGTAAATTAATTTGTAAGAAATTTTAAGATTTTACGCATCTTTAAGCTAAAAAGTAATTTCTTAGATAATTAATAAAATTCTAATAATGTAATTTTTCATATCTTGGATCTTATTAAACTTATCCTTCTACAGTTAATTAATCAACTTTAAAGTATTTTTATATAAAATAAAGAAAAAATTGAGTAACAATTTTATTTTTCAAATTAAAAATTCTTCAAATCTTAAGGGTAGAAAAACTCTATTTCAAATAAAAAACAAAATTTTTTCTGAATTCTCTAAAAAATAATTTGGAAGAGTTAATTATACTAGAGTAATTATATTGAGTAGTTAAATGGTGGTTCCTAGTTTCCCAAGCTAAGACTGGTATTCTCCTCTATTTTTTATACCAGTCTCTTTATTTACCAATCGTGCGGTGGGCTTCCTCAAGGTCACATTTTATGTTGATTCCGAATCACGGATTAATAAGGCAAGGAAAGAAGAAAAGAATGTTAGTGAATTTATATATAACTTTTTGCTCCTTGTATCAAATTCAGATGAGTTTAGGTTTCCTCTAGGATCTATTTTTATTTAAAATGTGTGTTCCAGGCACAGCCCATTATATTATATTTTAGTTGTGCCATATGAGTTTCTTTTAGTTAAACTGGAAGAAGGAAAAAATGCGAGTTACTTTGTTTCTATATTTCTATACCTCTATAAAATAGTTAAAAAGATGAGATTCTTAGCTTTTTTGTAGTTTTCAAAAAATTATATTCTATTAATTAGAATATTTAGAATAAAATTTTTCATATAAATTTAAAAAATACTCAAAAATGAGATCATATTCTTTTTTTATGCATTTATAAAATCAATGAATACAATAATGAATTTAATGATAATTTACATTAATGCATTTAAAAATTCGAGAAAGCCAATCCCTCAATAGGCAAAGTCGTAAATTTACAGTTTATAGAAAAATGAAATCTTTGATTCACTATAAATTTAAGTGTATTTTTAACCGGCTCTATCATTATGGAATATTGGAATGTCACTTTTTCTAATGGAAATGTGGAGTTTTAGGGAGTAGCTGAAATTCCGCGTGATGGATATACCGTTTTAACTTTAGTTTGTCAAAAATATTTTTTTTTCTTTTTAGATTATCGGGACAAGCCAGCATCTTCTGGGTCTCCCCCTACCAGGGATAAAGTTCGAACAAGAAGACCTGGTGGCAGCGGAGCCTCAACTGAGAGTGCCAAACAGCACCAAAGAGCAGCACTCCTCAACTGCTCAGGTTTGTGCTTGTATTTTAAAATTTATTGATGAAAAGACAGCAAGTGCAGCCAGGAGAAATTAAATAATACAAATAATTTAATTTTTTTAATTTGTGATGTTTCAACAATAATTTTCCTGAAGAAACGCACGGTTAGTGTCTGAAACGTCAGGAATTAAAAAAATAATTTGTATTATTTAATTTCTCCTGCCTCATCTCCTATCTTTCCTGAAATTGAATCAAACAACTACATTTCATACGCTTTTATTTATTAATCAAGGAATATACCATCCAATAAATATATTACAAGAACCGTTTTAGGATTCTCCTTGAACTCTTCCTAAATTGCAAGATATTATTATATTAAATAAAATTAAATATACAAATAAAAAAAGAGCAAAGCTAAAAATTTATATAAAACAATCAGTTACAGATTAGTTTGATTAAATATGGCGGATACCAACACCAAATCTCTATAAATTGTCATCGTCTAGCTTCCGATGCCGAAAGAAAATAAAAAAATTATAAATTGTTTTTTGAAACTTTTTTTATCTTGTTAATAAGTAAAATGTGAATATAATAAAAAAAAATGATCTGTTCTCTATATTTCAATTTTCTCATCAAAAGATTTCCGGTGAATGCTTTCTTTAACATGTTTTTTTATCTCCTGAATTAAAGATATCAATTTCATCATATTAATAGATTTTTTTTCCTTTTTCAATTTAAAAAGTGAAATTTGAACCTCTCACTCCTGTCTGAAAATATAGATTTAAAATTAGAAGTAAATAAATAATATTAGAGGTATACATCTCTACAAAAAGTCTGATTTTTCACGATATGATCATCTCCAGTAGTCTTTTAGAGCCATCTGATTTCAATCGTGATCATTTCACTCAGCTAAATTCCTCGTGAGATGCCTGATTGGGAATTTTGATCCGGCATTTTTAATCTTTTCTGAGTGGGAGGAGAATTGAGGATTTAGAATCTCCTTCGGAAGATTAAGTAAACAAAGAAAAAAAAAGCTTTTTTGTTTTCTAAAGGGCCAATGACTTGTGTATTTAAAAAACAATTGATGGCATTATGCAAAGGCTCCATACTCCATTATTTTTCTTTGTAAAGCAATTCTAAATATAATTATTTTTCCATTTCTTTCATCTTTTGTTTATATACGTATAAACATGAATATTATTAAGAAAATTCAATTAATTTTAAAAGTTTCTCAATTCTAATTTTAATTAAATTTTTTTTAATGGCCTCAGTACAGTGATCATTTGGCCAGCAAAGTGACTATCAAATATTTAGATATTAAATAAATAAATATTTTATATATGCATATATATAAAATAGTCACTTTGCTGGCCAAATGGCACATATCACATAATAGAAAATATCACAGAAGAAAAAGAGAACAACTTAATGAATAAATAAATAAATAAAATAAATTACACTCTACCAAGTTTTAATAATCGTTTTCAATATATCATTTCGTCTTCGAACTTCTGAATAGAATAAGTGATGAGTCCATTTTAAACTTTCGACAAAAAACACGCCCAGAAAATGAATGCTATGAACTCTCTCAATAATTAAATCCAATAACCGCAGGTGTGAAACGTCTGGAATATTAAAAAAATTTAGTTTTATTAGATTCAATATCCAAATTCAACTCGTTCAGACAAGATGACAAATTTAAGAGAACTGAAAGCTTCTTAAAAGCCCACTGAATGAGAAGGAAGTAAAAAGACAAATATCATCCGCGTACTGAATAATTTGAACTCCAGGAGATGATGGAAAATCCATTTCAAGGATATACCAGGGAAATTATTAATACATTCAGAGGAGACAAAGAACATAGCTAATGAGATATGGAAATATGAGTACATTTTGCATATTTCTTTGAAGAAGGGTTGGTAATTTAGGAACACTTAAAATTCAAAATGGATAAAATGAGATCTTTAAATTTATAATTAAAAAATGAATATTATTGCAATAAAAAAAAAGAAGAAATTAATAAAAATAAATAAAAAATGACTGAAGAAATTTACAAAATTTGCAATTAGGATTTTTTTTATATATTTTTTATGACAAATCAAACTTAAAGAAATCCCTTTCCCCTCCTTTTAAAATATTTTTGAATATGCTATGGTATTAGAAAGTAATTTAAACTATATTTTTAATGTGTAATGAGATATTTAAAAAGTATAACTTAACAGTGCTAGTCATAGAATTTGCGTGCTCCGATTGGAAATACAAAAGAAGGATCCCCAATTTGAGGATTTCTTCAACTAGAAGTTCTATTATTCTATTTTTTTCTCTCCTTAGGCCTGAATAAGCCAAATGGATACAACCTAATACCTAACCATAAAATTAAATAATTAGGGACCCAATCATTTACTGATAAACCACTAAATATTAATATAAATCCAGAATTTTTCATGGCTGATCTATTCTCATTATTCTAAAACGTCGGCGATTTTACTCTTCTCTGAATGCAATACTGATGGAGATATCAAAAACCTCAGGAAAAAGAATGAAAAACAATGCAGCAAACAAAAGATTTGGAAGACACGCAACTCTTAGTCAAAGCCGAAGACCATGGGAATTATTAATGCATTCAGAAGAGACAAAGAACATAGCTAATGAGATATGGAAATATGAGAACATTTTGCATATTTCTTTGAAGAAGGGTTTGGTAATTTAGGGTCACTTAAAATTCAAAATGGCTAAATTGAGCTCTTTAAATTTATAATTAAAAAAATTAAATAGTGTTAACTAAAAAACAAACCTCTAGATTTTGATTTAAAAAAATCTTTTTTGTTGTTAAAACAATTTTAAAGGTATCCAATGCCTGGAACAAATAGTGTTTTATTATTTGACTTTTAAATTCATAGTATATTTTTAAAAATCCATGTTCATGAACCTAATTAGATCAGAAATTCAAAATACCATTATTTTAAAAAATCTTATTAAGAAAAGAACCCTTCAAAATAATCGTTAAAGACACCAATTTAAAAAAAATGTTATGGAACAAATACTTAATTCATTCATTCTAACGCCTCGAGCTCTTCCTGAACTTTTGTGAGAAAGTGATTTCAATCACAGGAAGAGCCGTCTACAATCATTGCATGTCTCTCCTGTCATTAAGTCCATCTCCGTTTTTCGGCAGGGTGTCTGCCCTTTCTTCCGCCCGTGGGCGTTAATCCCGCACTATTGTAGTTGTGCAACCCTCCCTATCGCTTGACCGCATCTCCATCATTGACTTAATATCCGATCATGCCCACGTTAAATAGATACACCTAAAGATAAAGATAACAAAGTAATTAAAGTCGTTTAGATGAATATAAATTTAAAAGCAATTTCTAGTTGAGCCACTGAGGTTTCACTTTGTTCTGTATGGTTTATGATTTATTTTGTTATTATTACCTCTTTGAAGGATATTAATTAAAATAAACTATTAAAAGAGAAAGAATTAATATTTAGAATTTGAAATATTGTCTGACAACCTTTTATCTTCTACCTCTCCTTTTCTCCATTATCTTTACTATAAAAAATCCCTGGCGGAGGGGAGAGGGGTGAATCTGACTTTAAAATCTTCAAAATAAAACTCACAAAATTTGAGTTTATATAAATTGTAAATACAACACTTATTTTGAAACAAATAGTAAGTGGAGTAATTTTGGTTTTTCCGGCCAACTTGAAATATAGAAAGTACGGAAGTACAGTTTGTCACTCCTTAAGTAAGTGTAACATCTTCAAATTACCTCAAGCCTTAAAATGTCCTTATTCATAGTGCTGATCAATATTAATCTTCAATATGTTTTCACTTGTGATATTTTTAGTTGGATAAAACAGAAATGTTGTAATGTAGTTTAGTGTAAAGTTTCTAATTTTTAACTGCCAAAAAAATAAATTAAATAAATTAATGTAAATTTAAGATTTATATTTATCCGAACATATTTATTTAAATTAATTGGTAGCCAATTATATTTAAGAAATTTTACCTCTCAGGACCGGAAGCTGTTCATAAAAGAAGATTAACTCTGGTTATTGAAATCTCTGAGTTCATAATTTTTAGGCTGTAAATTTATTTTTTATCCAAAGTTTTAGTGGATGTAAAAGGAGTATATATTTTTTTTTAATTTATAAAAAATTATTTATGACCAATCTAAAATTAACCAATATAATTTAAATAAATTTTTGTTACTCAGGAGAGGAACGAACCACGTAGTTCTGGTCATTACTGACCTTTGTTGAAGCGAAATCTCTTTCCCTACTTCAAAGGTCAGGGGGCTCCGTTGTATTAATATTATACTAAATCAAATTGAAAAATTCCAATTTTTATGTTATTATTAAACGATAGTCTTAAATACCAATTGATGATTCACAAACATAACAACACATATTCATTCTAATCCATATTGATTTTAATTATTGTTTATCTTTCTTTACAGCGGCCGATGATGTTTCTCGGCGGACCCTTCTCGATGAATTTGTTGATTCTCGACGCGATGAGAAATTAAAAGATATCGCGGCATCAATAGTTTCACCAACTCGATCTTCATCAACATCATCAACCTCATCCACTACTATATCGTCACGACGGGTATCTTCTTCTTCAAGTAGTACAATCGAAAGTAATGTTGTCGGGCCTCCTTCGACAATAACGACTTCTAATCTAACGAACTCGAACGGTAGTAGTAATAGTGATTCTTCTCGCCACGAAACGCCTACTCGTGATCGAAATCGAGTGCCGCCAGTTGTTGTCGCTGTTCTTGATAAGCCTGAAAGAGACATGTCGGCCACGAAAAATATAATAAACCCTTCGAACACACGGTCGGTAACGCGTACCATAGCTACAAGGACCCCATCACCAGCTGCGGACTCCACCGACCAAACTGATGCCGGTGATAAGGTAAGATTCGACACTTTAGAAATTTATATTCTTGTGAAACTTTTCATGGGAGGGAATAACATATAAATCGTTCCCTATCTTAAAATTATATTCCATAAAATAAAAATCGATTTAGCCTTGACTTTCGAGAGGTTTAAGCCCACCCATCGGGTGGGATCAGAATCCGTCAGAATCCTTGACATCCTTGTCAACAAACAAAGAGATTTTTTATTACTAAATTTCTTTACAAAAATAATTTTTAATTTTTTATTAATTACTTCATTTATGCATAAAGGGAAGAGTAAAAATATATAGTTTTTAGTTCTTTTATTTATTTATTAATTTTCATCGAATAGCCGATTAGTTGATGGAGACTAATATACGAATTCAAGCAATAAATTATCTAATTCTATTAGTAGTAAGGACAAACGCGCTCCCCAGAATAATTCCAAAAGGTAGACTTAACATATAATGGAAGATGAGATGTATCAGAGTTTGTGAAAAGCTCATATTTCTATTCTGAAAATTAGACCACCCAAAAAACATGCTTCTATTTAAAAATTAATAATTAATATCTTGTTACAAATATTTGTTCTTAAATAGACAAAACTTGATCTAAATACTTTTAATACCTGTTATAGAAAATAGTAGTAAAAGTACATGTAGCATGTTTTATTTGGGAAGTTGAGTTGTCTACTTTTCAAGCTTAATAGAACCTTATAGTATAATCTAACTTTATTGAATGATTATTCGAAGAATTAAGACTGTCTTCTTCCTGAACAAAAAGGAAGGATTATTAAAATAAAATAATATATTTATAAGTAAAAGACCTCATCTATCTTTTCAAAGGACATATTAGAATAAATTTGTATATAAAAGTGAAATGAAAAAATAGACTAATAATAAATTTCCCAGTAGCTATTTCTTGATTAATTCTGCCAGAAATAATTGTGATTACGTTGGTAATTGAACTATTTGTGGGGTTTTAATATTTCCTTCTTGGAATGACGCAGATTCAGTCTTAAAAGGAAATTAGGATTAATCACTTGGCGTAACAATTCTAAAAATACAGTGGCACTTGGTGTGAATAATATCTAATTTTAAACACCTCCTCCCTATTAAATAAACTACTATATTTTAGATTTTCACTCAGAAAAATATTTCGGGAGGAAACCAATTTAAAATTTAACCATTTCGGGAGCGGTGGTGGCCCCGTCCGGTTTTATTACAAATAAAGAGGTCTTTGAAACGGATTTTGTTCCAAATGCGAAAAAAAATTAAAATTTTTCTTTTACACACTTTAAAACGGCTTAAGGCGCTCTTAAATTTTTTTTATAAATTCTCCATTACTCAATATTTGCATTTAATCTTGTCAATAAATATAAACATTTTTTCTATAATAATGGGAATTTAAAACGATTCATCTCAGTAAAATGCAATTTAAATAATTCTGCTTATAAATTTTAAATATTATTAGAGTAAAACTTGTTTCGAAATATTATCAAATATAAATTATTTCTCGATATTCTACTTTTTTATAGCACTTTTTTTTTTTAAATATAAGAATAAGTTGCCTTTTATTATTTATTTTATAAAGATTTTGATCTTCTAAATCATAATTACATCTGACTGAAGTTGATTATTTATTTATGAACACGTTCGATCTCTTTTTGCAAATCCGCAATCAGTCATCGTGAGTTGGGTGTGCTTCGCGCATTTCGCGACTGGTTTCCTTACGCCTCAGAGAAGCTCCGTATCCCTAACTTGTCGACATTCAATCTTCGAGTTGGAATGTTCCAAGGTTTTTGAAGCAAACTAAAAACATTAAAATAAATAAATATATTTTTAGTCAATAATTGTTGATTTTCCTGGCGAAAAACTTTTAGAATACCGCCATATAAAAATTTTTCATAGATATACCGTACTTTTATTAAGAATAAAGTGCAAAAAAAATTTCTTTGGAATAAAAAATTTAAAATCCAGTTCCAATTTTGTATTCTTGGGCTCTCCCCGTCTTTAGTCTTCCTTGATCTGATTTGAATTTTACTAGGTGACCCTCTCTTTGTTTTTTGCTCCCCTTATTCTTATCGCCTTATGACCATTTTTCCTATCTAAATTGTTGCCAAAACTTCCTCAGGTCCTTTTAAAATAAATTTTATGTTAATTTGCAAAAGTTGATTTATTCTTTAAAAAGAGATCAAAATTCAAATCAAAAAAATCCTTCTGTCTGTCTACTTAATAGTTTTTCCTAAATCTCATTAATTACACTGCTCCCCTCCACTAAACCAAATATTTATATATTTATACAAATAATATTGAAAAAAGTAAAGTAAAATATTAAAAATATAGATCATTACTATCACAAAAAAAAATATCCTATTCATTAAAAAAAAAAATATTAATTTAAAAAAAATGGTGATTTTTTAATAAAAAATTTTTATTCAAAATGGCAACATTTTATTTTAAGTTTAATGAAATACTTTTAGCTTCTATTGCCAATTAAATAAACTTTATTTATCTAACCTTTGACCGGTCGGCAAAGTTAAAAATTAAATATATGAATGTTTTAATCACTCTATTAAAACCCAAATGAGTTGAAATGAAATAAAAGTTCTCTCTTGTCTCGTGTTCTCTGGGTATGATAATTGGCTATATATCAGTATGTATGTAGTCGGACGGTATCGCGCATGAGTGGTCGCCGGTTCGAATCCGGGATGGAATAATAGTTCTAGCGAAAAGTTGACTTCGTGTAGGCGGTTTCAGGGATCCAGTACAGGCAAAAACAACTTACAATCTCCGTACTTCTTCTTCTGGGCAAGTTTTGTTTTTTAAACGCTTTTATTTTAACTTGCTTTGTCTGGCTGTCTTGGACAACACTTTCTAAAACGCTTCCCAATTAATTAGAGTTCTGAAATTTTGTCTATAAGGTCAGTTCCGAAGACACATTATTTATATATTATATACAAGGCCAAAATCAACCAATTTACAGAGAGATACTCCATTTGAAGTTCAAAGCTGAAAATCAAAGTATCTTTTTAACTATTAACTTTGCCGAAAAATATGCATATACAAAATTGTTCTATTCATCATTTTGAAAAACCTTCGAAAAAATTTTTGTATCCCTTACAAATCCAATTTAAAGTGGAATGAAAATCCATGAATCAAGATTTTTAGAGATTGCACCGCCTCTAACGGACAACTCGAAAAGCTCTGAAAAATTTTGTTGAAAAAAATAAGTAATCAAAAATAAAAATGAAATTAACAAAAAAAAAAATGCTTTTATTTAAAATGGACCAATAATTTTATCTAAATGGCCTCAGATCCCTAAACTTTAAAAAATGCACTAAAAAGAAAAAATAACTTTTTACATAAATTATATTCAATATTTTATGCAAAATCATTTTCTTCTTTTTAATGCATTTTAAATATTGTAAAAACGTATTTTTTTATTATTTTTTTTTTTAATGATATTGATTATATAAATTTTAACAAATAAAAAGCTAAATTTTTTTTTCTATTTTTTTTGTTCCTTCCGGCATTGTCTATGACGTGTCTCATACGCTCTAACATCCTAGTGATCATAGCATGTTATTGAATACATGACTCTTTCATTTCAGTGTAGATTGCACGAAATGGGTTTGAAGCACTACTCTTTCAATATTCGCCACAAAAACACCTCACATTTACATCTGTGTAGATTTGGGCTCTAAATTACGACCTAAGGCTAAAATAGATAAGCGATTGTTTGTACGACAATGAGAATTCACAATTAAAAAATGAATATGTAATGTAGCTACTTATTATTTTACTTTCCTACACTATTATATATAATAATAAGGGGAAAGTATTATTTTCATCAAAATTTGACGCCTCAATTTTTAAAATACCTGAAATATTGGAAAAGGATGAAACTTTACTAATATATAATGTTAACCCTAGGAATGGTAAAGAAGGCATTAAAATATTGAAGCGAATAGGTTCACGGGGGAAAAAAGGCCCCCAAAATACATCGCGCACCACGATTTTCTCAGCATCCCCTAGACCAAATCCTTTGAAACTCAGTGATATTAATTAAGACATTTGTCTTCAGCTCTGGACCAATTTTCATAACAATCCGCTGAGTGGGAGCGGATTTATTAAAAAAAAAAAAAAAAAAGAATGGAAGATAATATTTAAATATATGTCATCAGAGAGAGAAAACTGGAATTTTATTTAATTGCTTTGACTTTAAAATTTTTTTGTCTTTTTCGTCATTTGAGACCATTTAGACTTATGGTCTTTATTTATTTTTATTATTGGATGCAATATAAAATTTTAAATTCATTTAATGTACATCAATTGCATAATCGGTAGGCTTGTAGAGCGGCCATCTTATATTTCCAGAGAAGATGGCTAAAAGGGATGGGAAAGTGTTGTAACTTCGTTACCTTTATTTTTAATATATTGCATATTTTAATGATATGGTAATTTTGTATATTGTTTTTGAATTTCAAACACATTTAAATTTTTTGTTCAATTTCTTTTTTATTTGTCGTGTAAAATATAAAATATTTTTTTAAATTTATTTC
>JAAAKE020127649.1:0-14715 GCA_010014785.2 Anisolabis maritima
GTCCACATGACCTTCATACGCTCAATAACGCCATCTATGAGCGAACAGCGGATTTAAGCTTGTACACCTGGTATATACTATTTAATTAAAATATACCATCATTTTAAAGAAATAATACTAAATATATCTAGATATAATAATTACACTGTGAAAATGATGGGCGACCATTCTGGCTTCAAAATCACATATACCTATTTTACGTTCAATGAAAATTCGGTCAAGATTTAATGCAACGAATGTATCCAAATGAAGTGAATTTAGACCTTTGAGAACATGAGCTATATGGTCAACTAAAAAAAAAACAATTGTTAAAATATATAGGTTGATAAATTTTTCTTATTTTATTAATATATTAATCATCAATATAATAAAAAAATCGGGAGTGGACTGCTCTCGACTTTTTCGTATACACAAATATAGATGAGTTATCACGATTTTTAGAAAAACGTTTCAGGTAAAGTACCACTTCCGGTTGCCCAAAATGGACTAAATTTTCACCGTGGTCTCGGCGAGACGCCCTGTCCCTTGGTGCAGAGCTAAAGGTTTGGCTTCATGTACCAAAGGTCAGTGGTTCGCTTCCCACCCTGAGCGATAAAAATTTATTTTGATTATCTTGGCTACCAATTAATTTAAATAAATAAGAACGGAGTCTAAATAGCCTCAGATGCCAAAAAAGACTTAAAAAAAACCGTGGTCTCTGATATTGATATAATGTATCTATACATTTTACTCGTGCCAGTGAAATCATATTTGAGTTATCAGAATTTTTAGAAAAAAGCTTAACTTAAAGCATTACTTCCGATTGCGGGAAATAGCCCAAAAGAGGATAGAGCTTTGTGTTTTGAACATATGTACAATTTGGTTGATCTAAACTAAAGTGCTCAAGTTTCGAATACACACCATACACATACACACACACACACACACGCAGAGGGAGAGAGAGAGAGACATAATTCTAAAAATGGTATTTTCGGACTCAAGGAGGTCCAAATCATCAAGAACAATCAAAATCTCGTGATCGAATTTTTGAAGGTTTACATTAAATTTACAATACGAAAAAGTAGATTATTTTTCCATACTTCGTGTAAGAGAAAGTAAAAAGAAAAAATAATTTTTTATTCCGATTGTATATATTCTTGGTATTAAAAAAAGATACTATTAGATAAAAAATCATAGTATTTGAAATAAAAAATTTATAAAACTACACCTAATCAATTTAATTAATAAATAATTTCGTTCGTTAGGTGGACTCCATCCAATATCTCTCTCTCCCTTAAGAATATTTTTCTGTTTGTAGTATTATTCCAGAAAGTAAATGGGGTGAGTTCCTATTTCCTTTCTCAAAAAGAGCAATCTTTGATAGAAGTGGATAAATTTTTGCCTTTGGATTGCTTTCAATCAGGATTAGAAGCTTGAGTGTTTTATCTCCTTGTGAAAGGAATTCATGGAGCCAGTTCCCCATCTTAATAAGTTTACACCTTTTACGGAATATTTCATGCAAAAAATATTCACCTCCCCCAAATGACCATATTTTAGAAAGAGCCTTAACCGAAAAATTTTTCTGGCTAATCGCTTTCTTTAATAGATAAGTTATTTCAAATAATTTTGAAATATCTATTAAACATGTCCCTCGGTACAGAGGTAGAGAGAGGTCTCTCCTCAAGTACCAAAGGGCAATAGTTCGCTTCCCTCACTGAATAAAAATTTATTTATATTATATTGGCTACCAATTAATATAAATAAATAAGATCGAACTCTAAGTGGTCTCAAGTGCCGAAAAAGACTTAAAAAAAAAATAAAAATAAATATCTATTAACACTTACCTAAATTATGCTGACATTTTTCGCATTTTATGTAATAATAATAATTTTCTTTTAAATTTTCATTTGATTGCAATGGTGTAACACTCCAACCTTCACACTTGCAATTTAACTATTAATTAATAAAAGTTCACATTTTATCTTTCTTTAAGACTAAAAAAAATTGTTTATATATATATTTTTAATACTTACCGCCTGGCATTTACTTCCTAAAGCAAGGATCATATATTTGCTTCCTATTAGCCAATCATTTGTATTCATTTCTCGGAAATTAACTAATATATCATCAATTATATCAAGATGAAGACAAGAACAATTAAGTCCAATTAGGCTCGAGCAACATCTATCAGCTTGATATTGGGAATATATGAGATCAGGACATCTATTTAAGTTTAACATTTGTTGACATTTTAGAAGGCTTGGAGGAAGCCCTTTCAGCGGCGTCTCTATATTAGGTGGACATGGTTGATGTTTACATTTCTCTGAAAACATTAAAGATAAGTATACTGTACTTTACCTTTAAACAAAAGTCAATCACTATTTTAAGATGATTCAAAACTCTATTTTTAAATTCATTACTTCCAGTTAATAACACAAACCCCTCCACCCAAAAAAAGCTGTTTTGATGGCAAAATTTCACTATTTTCTTTCAAAATTTTAAAGATTTTTCATAATTTCTTGAGTTTTTTTTCCTTATTTTAAGTTGTTTTATTATAATTTAAATTAAAAATTATTTTATGTAAAAATTTTGATATGGTTTTGGAATATTTAAATTGTATGACAGTTTTCCTTGTTTGGCTAGATAATTTGCATAAGGGGAGGAATTCTGAGGTACATCCAGAAGAAAATAAAAACAATTGTTTTTGTTGGCAAAATTTCGTAATCGCCTATCACGCAGCTCTTCATGGCTAACAAATGGTCAATTTTTACAGTTGTTCGATTACATTAATATATATTATATAATTTGTCCCGAGAAAAGCAGTAATAAAAAAAACGCTTAAGTTGGAAATATAAAAATGTGATATTTATTTTATTTTTTTCCTTATTAATGTTATTAAAATAAATTTAGTGAGAACATTTGTAAAAATTGACTATTTGTTTGCCTTAAAGAAGTGCGCGACAGGTATATGAAACGTCGGCACCAAAAACACATGTTTTTATTTTCACCTGGTTGAACTCGAGAATCTCTTTTCTTTCGCAAAGTTGATTTTTATTTAGGAATAACAAATAATTTTCAAATACTAGAAACAACTACCTGATCTAGAAGTCCCTTCCTTTTCATCAGGCTTTTTATTTTTACTTTTATCCTCTTGACTCAATTGCTCCTGAGAAGACGGATGTTGCTCTTCTTCTTCTTCCTTAATCGTATACAGGTTTTCTTTTGACATTTGACTCATTTTTGGTATTTTCCGCCCGTTCTCCTTAAAATAACCAATTTTTATCTTTAGGTTTCAATAGTTTTGATCCCGATTATTTTTTATCTTCTCTTTCTTTATCTTATATTTTTGACTTATCCATTTTAAAATAAAGCATTTTTACTTTCTCTTACCTATATATGAAATATGAGAAAATATTAAGATCGCAAAAAAATTGATTTCGAGATTTCAACGGAAATATAGGTTTTGAGATACCCTAAGTCTAAAAAAATGTGTTTCCCAAAATGGTCTGTTTGTCTCTCTCTCTCTCTCTCTCTCTCTCTCTGTGTGTGTGTGTGTGTGTGTGTGTCTGTAAACAAGATTTCTCAAAAACGAAAAGAGGCTCGAGGGGTTAATTTTATATTTAAGCTAGGTACCCACGTCGCATTCACCTTGAAGCTTTTGAATAAAATTGGCCAACCCTCTCTGCGTGGCGGAGAAGTTAAAGATATTAACATTGTTAATATTGATTACCTTCAAAGTCAAAGGGCGTGGGTTCGGATCCCAGGCAGTCCGATGAAAATTTATTTATATCATTTGGATACCAATTGGTATAATTATATATGCCTGGATAATGTGTATCGTAATGTATAAACTTATACATGAATTGTTTAATGTCTATATGGCTTAAGACAAAAAAAAAACAATTGGCTTTACTGATGCACTTTTTTAATTTTTTTCGATTTTCTCAAAATTCGCTTCAACGATTTTGGTTAAAATTCATAAAACAATTATTTATTAGATGTTCTTTGAAATGTATTATATTAACCTTTCATCCCTCCCCAAATTGTTTGGGGCCTAATATACTCTTTTACGTTTTTAAGTTTTTTGTAATTTTCTCTAAAACTATTCTACCGATTTTGATTAAATTATACAGGTTGACATTCAAAATTTCTGCCACCGAAAATCTGGATCCTTAGGATTTCCGGCATGAATTTCAGCTGTACTGTCAGTTCTAAAGATGATCATCCTGACAGCTATTTAGCTTCTTTTCGAGGTTAAAGTACAGTTACAGGACAATAATTAAAATTCTGAGGAACTATTTTGTTTAATTGAATATAAATTTCAGTTGAATTGACATTCTGATGATCTTTTTTTTTAATTAAAATTTTGAGGAACTATATTAGTTGGTGAATATTAAAATTTCCTTTGCTTTTCATTCTGTGTTTAATTTCCTTTCTTTAAAGGACTGTACAGGTAGTCATTTTCTGTTAAATATATACAGCATATAATTATAACCTTCAAAAATGCAGCGTTTTCGAAAATCCGGCACTCCTCAGGCCCGAAGGTTGCCAGATTTATGAATGTCTACCTGTAATAAATTAAATAATCTTTAAGATGTATTAATCATTTTCTACCTCAAAATTCCTCAATTTTGGATTTTAATTTCCATAGAAAAGATAGGGATACCAGTTACCATGATAACACAATATAAATATTTTAAATTTCTTTTTTTTTTGAGTCTTCGGTATTTGAGGCCATATAGACATTAAACGATATATAAAATATTTATTTTCGATACAATGATCCAGGCATATTTATTTACACCAATGGGTATTCTATTGATTTATATAAATTTTCATCGGACTATCGGGGAACCCACAACCCTTGGCTTTTAATATTATCAATATTGACAATGTCACTATCACAATTTTCCTTGACTTAGTTAATAGAAAGTTGTGTAATTTGTCACACCAGATTTTTACTTTATGTTTTCTAATGACTCTAATGACTTTTGGTTGTTTTTTTTTTATAATTTTCCACCATGTCTTTGTCTAGCGCCCTGATCATATGACCGCACGCCTAACCCCTAACCCTCGCTAATACTTCAACAAAAGATAATTTCTCCAAATTTTGCATTTCAAAGATAGGGGTTGCAATAGTCCTGGCAAGGAATTCTTGAAGTTTTCCAAACAAATTCCTATGCCCCCTTCCCAATACATCAAAATGAAACTGAGAGGCCGATTCATTAAAATTTTTTCCTCCTGTTATAGGAAACATCGTGAATTAAAAACTAGACAATTTACTATACTTAAAAAAATTTGCAAACTTTATTTCACTTTGGTACTCTAGAAAATATATATACACTTATCAAATAATAACCACGAGAAAAAAGATACTATCCCCATTACATTTTTAATAATTTTTGAAAAAATTTAATAAAATAGAAAGTATAAAATTTTATTTAATTATCTATTGATTTTTTAAAGAACTTAATGTTCAACCCCCCCCCCCCGCTAAAATTAAATTCTTGGATCGCCATGAGAAAAATGATTATAAAATTAATACTTACTCCTTAAATATGTCCTTTTCAAGTACACTTGAACTAATAACTTAGAAACTAAAACTCCTCTAAATCATTTGAATTTAAAAAATCATACAAAAGAAAACGAAAAGGACATTTCCTATATATTTAACATTTAAATAAAAATGTAATAAATATAGCCTGAATTCACTGAATTTTTTATTATAACTTTATTGTATTTATAATTTTTCTGAGAAAATGAAATTCAAGTATTTAAATTTCCAAATGAAATTTTGATAAAAAAAAATTAACATTTCACAATCACTAAATAATAAAACATTAAAGTAGGAATCCTAGAACAATCTAAGAATTTTCATAGATAATTAATTATATAAATTAATGATTTTCTATTTTCTTCTTCTTTCTTTTTAAATAGGATTCATATCCGGGAAAAATTATATTAATTTAATCCTCATAGCTCAATTTGGAGCCAAAAAGTCTCCGCTACTCCCACTTCCCATCACTCAACATCGAAGGGTTCGGGGGATCATTTTTTCTGAATAGTTTAGGAATATTTAAAAATTTTGTTTACATTTTTTAAAATATTTATTTACATCATATATTAAAATATCTTGTATTCTTAGATGCAGGCATAAATCGCATATCTCAAATCATGTAAATGGGTTGACCTATTTACTTGATTAATTTCGAAATGTAACATAAATTAAATTATTAGTAGTAAGTGTAATTTTTATTTAAAAAAATGGATGGATTTATGACAACATATCGCCAAGATTTTATTTGGCCTTTTATTCGAACATTTCCCATGAGGTAATTTTTACTTTAGTTTCATCCAAATCCAAAATAACTAAAGGAAATAATTTTAAAATATCTTTTTCTATTATTATTCTGAAGGAAAAAGCTTGTGGAAAGACGCCAATTTTTAACATTTTTAGTTAGTAATGGGAAAGGAAAAAAAGAGATGTTAGTTGATTAATCAAACAAAAAATTGTTAAAGACTTTTCTTCATGGAAAGAAATAAAATTCTAATAAAATTTAAATATATTAATAATAAATGTCTCGGGGCAACTTTAGACCACCGAGCACAGCAGAGATTTAGCTTTGATAATAGTATGTTAATACCCTTCACTTTTATGAATAAAGTGGATAAAATTTTAAATCCTGTTTACACTATTTTTTAATTTCCTATTTAACATTTAGGATTTAATTAATAATAATTGATTAAGAGGAGTTTATTTGAACTAGATAGTAGTTTTCAAACATGTGCTTTAACACCTTGTATTTCATATATATAATAAAATAATTAAATGATTGATTTAAATTTATATATTTTAATATACTCATATATAAAAATAATTCTTTAAGATATATTTTTCTTTTATATTAAATAAAATATTTTATAAAGAAGTATAAGAAATGAAACCAGAATTTTAATATTTAAGTTTATCTTATTTTCAGATATTTTGGAAGGGCTTTGGTTAAGCCAACCCAAATATTAATAACTAAACTTAAAACGCTATATTCATAAAATAATTTTTATTTTTTAGGGCAACCGACAAGTTAGGGAAAGAAGAACCGAAAAAAATGCTGGGTCCTCTAGATGCGAACAAACCATGGGTTCGATATGGACCAAATCCACCTTTATTAGATCCTAGAATTTATCCAGGAACAATAGGAAAATCACCAGGACAAATGACGTAAATATAAAAAAAAAATCTTTTTACATATAATTATTATTAATCATAAGTCACTTAATTGGAATCCAATTGATTTAAATAAATTTTCATAAATAAATTTAATAGTTAAAAAGATATTTTGATTTTTCAATTTAACTTCGAATGAAGTACCCCTAAATAGGTAGATTTTTGCCTCGTTTTAATATAATGTGTTGTCTCCGAAACTGAGCTTATATACAAAATTTCAGATCTCTACTTTATCGGGAAGTTTTTTTAGAAATGGAGTAAAAGATGTTGTTCAAAGACAGACAAAGCAAGTTAAATAAAAGCTTATAAAAAATAATATTTCTCAAGAAAATGCTGAATTTTAATGAGCTTCCTGAAATTAGTGATGCCATTTGGAGGATAATAGAGTCAACATGTCGAAACGACGATAAAGGAGATCAAAATTAATTTTCCATTAATTATTTTTTTAGAATTCTTAAATAGATATTTAGGAAGAGACCCCTCCTGTAGAAAATGTTGGAATGACGTCTCTCTACCTTTATTAGGAAGCCTCCTAAAATGAAAAACTTCATTTTGGAGTTTTTCTCTGTTTAAATAATTATGATATTAATAACAATTTTCTGATTTCATGTTTGTTTGATAATGATATATATAATATTTATTAATAAAGTGGAAGTTTCCAATGGAAAATTTCCAATACGCTTAATGAAGAGTCCTAAAAATTCCTTTATTTTTAGTTTCCCTAAAGGGCCGACTGATAAAATAAGCATCGAAGCTTTCCTCCACTCCAAAGAACCAAAAACTGATGGATGTGCTTGTTGGCGAGGCCAGGATGAACTTGCTCTCCCTAAGGATTGCTATCCAGATGTTATTGATATTCCACCCGTCTCAACCATCAATGAACAACCATCTCAATTGCTTAAGACAGTAAAATAAAAAATCTTTCTGCATTTTATTTATTATAATGGTGGAAAACTGTGTGGGCATCTTTGATTTAGTCTCTCTCTTTTCTTGTGTTGTTTTAGCTTAAAGAGAGATATCCCTATTTGTATAATGTTTTGAAAACCATCCCGCCTGATGAACTTATAGCAAGGCTTATGGCAGATCGATTCAATACCACATATATGATGGATTATGGGAAACAAGGTATTTTTTGATTTATTAATAAATAAAATTATTTAAAATGAAATATTTATTACTTCTAATTACTTTTACAGGCATGCATCCCTCAGATCATTATGATCATTTGATGGCAGCGACAGGTCTCTGTGCTCCGACTATAACTAAAATTCTACCAGGAAGCACCTATAGGCCTAAAATAAGGGATAAAAAACACTCTACTGAAGGCCTTGTGACGAAAAAATCATTCGAAAAAGAAACTGTCACAATAGGTAATATGAATATTTCTAATTAAAAAAATATTATTACTTAATATTACTACTATTTTAGTAGTAAATATTTTTATTTAATGAAAAAATCTCTCATGATTCCTGCCGGGAAAAAATCAAACTACATCTTCCAGTATATATTCTGGAAATTTTTTCATTTCTTTTAGATCGAATAGACTCACTGTTTATTTACCCGAGGTGCTTTTGTGTTATATACCTTAAACCAGCTCTTTTGTGATGGGATCCAATGTTCCAATCTAGTTTCCAATTTGTTTGCATTAAATAATTTTATTTAATGAAAAAATCTTTCGATGCCAACCCCGATCTTAGAATAGCGACATACTACCTAGTTCTTATTCTCTATACAAATGATAATAATTTTTATTTCTTCTTTTAATAATTATTCTTAAAATTACATAATTAACTTTATTTTAATCTTTTTTATCTTTAGTTGAAATAAACTGAAAAAAATTGTTTCAACTTCTTTGCATCTTTTCTATAAGATTGTACCACAATCCTATTTAATTACATTGAGGTGGGGTTGCAAATTATAAATAATTCTTAGTTAAAAAAATCACATCAATATTCGTTAAATAGATCACATTAAAAAAATGGATATTGCTGGACCTTTTGAGGTTGAACTGATCTCTGATCGACTATTTCCCTCCCTCCCTTCTGAAATTATTAGGTTGGACCCCCTCCGAAAAATTTTTCTGGGTACATTCCTTCTCTTATAAATAAAATGGCAAATTTCAACCCATTACAAAAAGGGGGTATGAAACCGAACATAAGGATAATTTTTAAGATAAAAGAAAATTTTGGAAATTTTTTTGCATTTGTCAAAAACACTGTTAAATAATGCATTACTTAGAATCTTTTTTTAAGGGAACATTTTATAAATATGATATTAAAATTGATTTTCTTTTATTTGATAGAATCAGAAAAAGTCAAATTGTTGCCTTGGAAGAGTGAATATTCAGATAGTATAAGTAAACTTGGCGAAATTATAATAAGTGAAGACCTACATACAAAAAGAAAAAAGAGATAAAAAGGCTTTTTCGACTTAAATAAAAAAAAGATATTTTTAAATAAAATTTTATATATTTTTTATTATAGATATGGAAATTTTAAATAAATATTAAAAGGTATCATTTTAAATATAGGTCCTAAATTAGGAAAATTTTAAAGTAAACTTTTAATCTATTTATAGTATATGATATACGTATCATCTGTTAAATCCAAAAGAAGACAAATATTTACTCTTGGATGTAACAAATGATATGATCTGTATTCACTTACAGTTTATTCAATATATTTCGTCTTTTTCATATTTTTATTATTCCAACAATGCTGGCTGAAAAACTGAAACCAAAAAGTGAAAAGTTGTAGGCTTTTTTCCCGTTGATTGGAATTAATCAAAATTCCACATGAGCATTATCAGAGTCGAATCATTCTCAGAACGGAAGAAAAAAGACTAGGTGCGGTAAGGAAATGGTGATAGTCAGAGTCAGCCACCCCCCTCCTCCTCTTTAAAGGACTATGAGAGAAATTACAATCGGGGATAATCTCTGCTTGTAATTAAGTGAGACACTTTTTGCTGACAGGAGTTAAGATAGGGTTAGGATTTCTAAGACTCCGAGAATGCCTTGACTGTAAGAATATCAATTCAAAGTTGTGTCCAGGGAGGAAATGTAGTGCACTCCACTCCGCAAAATGAGGAAATTGTGGATATATATGAATTGATTTATAAAATTAAAATTTCTTGCAAGAATGATATCTTTAGAGTGACTAAGTTCTGAAAATAAACTCACTCTTTTCCAAAATTTGGCATGAATGCAATCCTCATATAAATAAACAAAACGTCGTTCTAACAATCTTAAATAGGGCATGTGTAATGCCGCCGATTAGGAAGGGTTTAATTTTTTATCGAAATTCAAAAATTTTTATTGGATTTTTATTTTTTTCAATAACTTCAAGAAGCAACTTGTCGCATTTTATAGACAAGCTCAAAAAACAAAACAACAACAATCATTATAGAGTATTTTAATTAATAATATTTTATATAAATATACGTGTATATATACAATAGGTTATATATATACATATATATATATCAAACGAGTGTATTTTTAATACTCGCTTTTAAAATAGAGACTGAATAGAAACCTTTTAAGAGATATAGCTAAACTTGAACAAATTCAAGTAAACACATTTTTTTAAAATTAATTAAGAAAAAATTTCAAATGATTTGAAACAATTCTCTAAATTTTAATTCACTGTTGGTTGTTTAAACTTAATTGTTTTCTTATTATTTCAGTTTCTTCACATTAACAATATCTAATTTAAATATTATGATAGATGAATATAAATATTTAAACCGACCTTAATAATTTTTTTGTTTTTCAATATTGTTTCAACTTTTTATATTAATTTTTTCAAGCGATTTTTTTTAGGGGAAAAAGTCCTCTCATCACTCAAGTTCTGATTTTTATAATCATATTGTTAACTTTTTTACAACCCTCTTTAACTCTGGAATATGCGCCCAAGTGATCTGGAATAGGAGTCCTAATGATCTACAATGAGACCTGAGTGCATTATACATCAAAGCCAAAGAGGGCTAGTAAGAAGAGTAATGATAGTCTCATAGCAGGTCATTTTTGTAATAAGACCTGGTATGATTACACACCAAAATCGAGACCTGCTAACTTTGATGAGCAGGCCAACATTCCTGACACACAGCACTAAAGCTCCCTCTTTATACGATACTGCAATAAAAAAACTCCACTTGAAAAAATTCCATTTGAGAAAAACTTTTTTTTTGTAAAATATGTAATGTCGGTTTAAATTTTTTATTGCATATTTAAATGATTATTATCCAAAGAATATAAATTTTTAAGTCTCTTCATCATCTGATACCATATAGACTTTAAACAATATACAATATATATTAATTATGATACATGTAATCAAGACATATTCATACCAATTCGTATCCAATTGATATAAATAAATTTTCATCGGACCCATACCCTTTGGCTTTTAAGGTTATCAATATATTGACAATGTCAAATATCTTTAACGTCTCAGCTACGGGAATTAAATTCGTAATTTCTAATTCAATATTCTATCCTTTGTCCAAGTTTAACTTCAAGATTTCTTTAATTGGTTTGTTTTTTCATTTTTTTTTTTTAGGAGGGTAACGTATTTTTATTTTTTATTTTATTCATTATATACATTGATTTTTATGTTCGATATTAATATATTTTTTAATTGTTCGAACAATATTATTCAACATTCAGACGTACATAGACAGATAGAATGAGAGAGAAAATTAGAGACCAGACGCGTGTCAGACACATTCAAAATACACGGAGAAATAGGGATCATAAGAAAAAATATACCCCATCATACTTAATTTAATTTATATATATATATATAATAGAGATTTTGAAGACTTTTTAAAATGAAACTCGGCTCTTAAAAAATGAAATAGAAACACTTGATAATTAAATTTATGCATAATAAATAATGAAAGTATAACAATCATTATTTTTTGTATTTCACTCTCCTTTTCATTTTAAAAATGATGATAAACTTTCTTAAAAATTATTATTAATAAATAAATAAATTATTTTTAATGTGTTTTATTAATATATGATTTTAAAATAATCAAAATTTATGCATCTTATTGGAAATCAAAATTGAATTCAAGAAATTGTTTGTTTTTAATGTGTTTTATTAATATATGACCTAAATAAAAATAACGAGTAAAATTTCTATTTTAATGAAGATGAATTCTAAGAAACTTTTTCTCTAATATTTATTTCGGCTATTCAGTGTGGATGCATATTCATATGTACCTCATTATTTATTACCATTATTTTTATTAAAATTACAATATTCTCATAAATAAGTCCAAAATCTAAAATAATGATTTATAGTTTTTATTTTCATTCATCAAATATCTTTTTTTCTATCTTTCTATATAAAAATTTTTTATTTTAATCTCTTTTCATTAAGAGCCGAAAAAAGGGGAAATCTTAAAAAAAAACAACTAGTTAATAATGAAGTTAGTAGGCCTTTCTCAACAATTTTTATCTATATAAACATAAATAGATAATTTTTATTTATCTATGTATATTTTATAGATCCATATTTAAATATATAATATATATTTGTTCTAATTCCTTTCAATTATATAAATATTTAGGTATTTATATATTTAATGGCTGTTTTGAAATGAATTAATACAAATATTTTAAATAACATTTTTTTCTTCTATAAATGCAACAGGCACTGAATTTAAATATTATGTATACGTATATATAGATGTAGACTATCTATATATATCTATATATATATATATAAATACACATATATATATATAAGTGCAATTTTTATTTGTGGTTATGCATATTTATATAATGTACAAGAATGGGATGAACCTATAAATATTGAATTTATGTATATTTATATATATAAGGGACACCACTATAAATTCATATTTCTAAAGATGAAGAAAAATTTTTTTCTTTCAGCGATTTTGTCAGCAAATTCGACTTTCTTTTTTTAATGTTCTATATTTAAATATATATATACATATATTTATATTATAGATTCTTCACTCTCTCTCTCTCTATATATATATATTGAATATTTTTACATATATATAAACAGAGATATTTTTAGTCAACATTCAAAATAATAATTATCTATATATGTTTAAGATTATCATTTTATAATAATAAATGTATAGTTTTATAATCGCCTTAGAATTGAATTTTTTTAATAAATATAAATTAATAATAAATTTTTAATTAAATTTAATTAATTTATTATTATTTAATGATTGGTTGTAGAAATCACTGAAGTTTACCGGCGCCTCATTATCTATATATATATATATATTCTGGATATATATATATATATTAAATATTTATACATATATATATATATATATATAAACAGAGATATTTTTCGTCAACATTCAAAATAATAATTATCTAGATATGTTTCAGAGAGACCTAGGTTCGTCATGTAAAAATCATAATTGTTTATATTTATAAATTTTGTAAATCATTTTTTCATTTTTTAATATAGACTATATCCATTGGAAACTGAACCTCCAAGGATGGGAGGTGTGATAAAGTTCCATTAGGGACTTCTTAATTGGTATTCATTCATTAATTTTAAAAGAAAAAACGTTGAATGTTTTGAAAACTTAGTGACTTAAGTTTTTAATTATTTAACAGAGTGATATGCTTCTTTCGAGGTCTCGGGATGCCGGGTAACATGGGGCGGGGGCAACCTTTGGCCCATATCTCGGTAAACCTTCTATTTCATCATGAATAAAATTTTAGAATAATTTTTAAATGTGTGATTCTTTAATTATATATTTTCAAAAAAAAATTTGAAAAAGCTGAATTCTTAAATTTTCTTTGGAAACCAGACTTGAACTTTTTCTTCAACAATATATTGACTAGCTCTTTACAGTGTATGGGGCCTTTGAAAACTACCAGCTATTTCAAACAAAGCTCTTTTTCAATTTTTGTTCATATTATTCGTTCTTATTTTTTTTGATTCAATCACAATTTTTTTTCCTTCTGTCTAGAATATTTCTTTTACCTTTTCTCTCTTTGACCGGAGCTCTGACTTCAGACAACCAATCATTGAAAAATGTACATTATAGGAACCCGTTATTAATTAAAATTAAATTCAAGACAGATAAAAACTACATTATAAAAATTTATACAAACTTATTTAAAGGAAGAATATTATTAATAAAAAACATTCATGTTAATATACATTATTGCATTTATTTGGATTTAAAATCTAAAATAGGATTTATTGCAAATTTATAACTTCTTATCACCATCGTAGATATCACGTAGGTAGTAATATTTTTATATATTTAATATATGTATATAATTCACACTTTCAAATTATTTTATATATTTTTAATATGTTTTTACTGAGTAACACTAATTATTTTCTAACACTGAACAATTATATGGTTCTAATAATATGGGAATCATTCGAATTTTTTTCTGTAACATCCTAGTATTAAAAAAATTCATTCATTCTTCTATATGTATTAAGAATAAATTTTAAAAAGTTGGAAATAAATATACATATATATTTAAT
>JAAAKE020127660.1:0-12709 GCA_010014785.2 Anisolabis maritima
AAAATTGTTTATTGGTGAAAATTCAAATTTTGAAAGGGAAGAGAAAATAGAAATAATATCATAATATCTGAAAAAGCCAAAAAAATCAATCTTCTCTATCTTTCTCCTCTAAAAAAGGAATGCCAGGTTCCCAACCAGGGGTACGCGAAATAATAATAGCAGAGGATACACATTCTTATCATAAAACATATATAAAGTAAAATAAAGTGGTTCAATGTGATGGAATAGGCTACAAAGTTGTACGAAAATCAAAAAATATTTGGGAACTGCTGCTCCATAAGCATTAATAAATTTTATAAAAAATTAAAACAATTCCACTTTGTAGATTGCACCAACTTGCTCATCTTGTTTGTGGAGGCTTAATCTCTGCACAAAATATATATATTCATATAACTTACTAAAAATCTTATTATATATTATATATCTTCACGGTAGAGTTTCAACACAGATTAACAATTTCTTCAGACTTTTCCTTTCTGGATGAAATAACTCAATTAATTCTGCTAATTACTGCTTTAAGAGATATTAAAATGTTCACAACTATAATTTCGCCATTGTAATCGAGTTAATGTGCATCAAAATGACTGAAGGAAACTAACTCGCTGTTTTAAAATAATGTTCTGTTTCATTTTATTTGTTCTGCTTTAAAATGTTTTATTTAATTGTAAAAAAAATTTGATAAAATAATTTATTTTACCCCCCTCCCCTCTTCTAGCTGAGAGGTTAGAGATATTGATATTGACAACCTTAAAAGCCAAGTAAGGAGTGTGGCTTCCGATCCCAGGCAGTCCGATGAAATTTATTGATTATTTAAATCAATTCGATACCAAATGATAAAAATAAATAAGCCTGGATAATCTATATCGTAACTAAAATACATATCATACATATACATCAGATACCGTAAACACTAAAAAAAAACTATTTTAAGAAAAAATGCATTCATTGTCCGTATTCTATGATAATTCTCCCAAATGGAGGAATATTAGCAAATGAGGAGGTGCTTTATAATAAAAACGTATCTTGATTTTTCAGGAGATAAAAATAATTGGCTCTAGGGTATTTGAAGAACTAAGTTAATTTCTAGAACTAATTACTCAGTTGATAGAAACGATCCTTTCTAAAATTTTTGTTAGTTCTACAATACTTTTCTTTTAAGTTTCAGATCAAATTTTTGTTTGACTTCTTTTTGGTCACCCGCCTCAAACTTTTCTCTCTCCAGTCGTTAACTCTATTTTAACTATTTATTTCCACTCTCGAAAAATTATATCAACTTTCACTTTAATAAATAATCGTTATAGATTGATTTTTAAGCCATCGGTTTTCTCTTCCAATTAATTAATCGCTGGCTTTCTTTTAACCGACCGAATCGGCTATTGTCTGAATTGTTTTATAAATCATAAGATATTTTCGGGGCCTATGCATGGTCTCTCTACAATTGATCTTATCAGCCGATAACAGTTTTTCAGCCAGCTTTTTAGTGTTTATTAATTTGTGAAAATTTGTTAAGTGGAGAAAAGAAGCCCTTTGAAGGTAATTCATATATGATAGAAAATTCCTACTTTGTGATCATTCTGACCGCAACCTTATTGGAAAAATGCGATCGGTTTATTCGATTAATCAGCTCATTAAAATTATTATTTGGTCTTTCTATAAAAAATATTTTCATCTTTCGCTATATCCTGTTCGCTAAAGTCAATTTCGAAATTTTGATATTTGTTTAAATTTCTATCAAATATCACAACTATTGCAATGGCTCTCTGCCAAATCACAAGTGGTCATTTATAAAATGATCCAAATAATGGGTTAACTTTAATATATTTGATGAAAGTGTTCGATATCTTCGTGTATTTATTATATTTATCTGATGAGCCTTGAAGGAGCCAGAACTGAAACGTATCTTATTTAATAAAGAAAATAATTTGCTCATAAAAACACTATTTTATTACTCTATCAAGAAAATTTCTAACCATAAAATATCTTAGTTCAATCTTGTTGGAAATTGCGATGAGTGCTTTTTATTAGACTATTTAGACTAATTTTAGAAAGATATATAGCGGGAATAAAGTCAAAGGGTAATGCTCTTATAATAATTTAAATTTTATATAATAAATATAATTAATGTTATAGTTATTACGTGCTTAGTGAGAATAATTTTTTTTGACGTTAGGCTGACTTTCGGATTAATATTAGATTATTTATCTAAGGTTACAAAATATACATCAGTCAGTTGTAATATATTATTAAATATATCTTCTCTATATAAAGATAAGGTAAAATTTAAAAATAATAACAATGAAGAAAAATTGGCATTAGCTATTAATTAATTAATTAATTACATCACGCGGCATATCACATACACACTCAGAGATTCTCCCTCCGGTAATATTCAGATCATTGTATTTCTTAATTAAAATATATGATTTATATATAAAATACTATATTTAGTCAAATTTTAACAAGTCAAATTAAAAAATTTTTAATCTTATACCCAATCATTGAAAACAATTTATTTTTTATGTATTTTGAAGAGAGATTATTTGGTTATTCTAGAACAGTGGTTCCCAAGTTTTTTCATTCACGATCCGCCAAACGACGTAATATTTTTTCGCGGACCGGTAGGATAAAAAATTAAACTAAAAAATTTCTTAAAATCTATATAAAATGAATGTATGTGTGTGTATCCAGCATAATTCTGGATCGCCTGGAATAATTTCAACCAAACTTGGTACTTGGTACACTTATGACTTACAATCTGGAAAAATCTACCGGGGCAAGACAACACCACTAAGAGTGGAGGTGGTATGTAAAAATAATCGAAAACTACCGATTAGTGGCGAATCCATAGTTTTCAGGGTCGCTGAGATGTAAAAAGATGGGCAAAAAATGTTTCCACTGAAGACACAGGTAGCCTGCTGAAAGCTGGTAAATAAATAAACTTTTACATTGAACAAGAACAGTCTGAATTTAATATCCATATCCATCATCCATTCTTTATAATATTAATAACAAAAAAAAATTTGAAACTTTTGGGACAAAATAAATTAGAAATAAGCCATATTCGTGTTAAAAACTTAATTTAAATTAAATTTTTTAAATAGTGTTATTTCTCTGCGGACCGGTAAAAATTTTTAACGGACCGGCGGTTGGGAATCACTGTTCTAGAAGATGAAGAGATATTTTAATTATTTCTTTTGAATAATAAATAAGAATAAATATTCAAATTTTTAAAATATATGGTACATATTTTCAAAATTTTGTCTCTATATTCATAAATAAATAACTGAGCAGAATCCACACTCTCGAGGCTTTGCGCCTGTAAATAGATTACCCTAAAACATGGCTGTCTAAAAGGGGGCCATTGGGCTGCCTGAGCCCTCAAAGTTGCCTTTTTACAAGTACCATGACTTTTCCTTTTTAGTTACAATTCCAGAATAAAGTCTGTCATTCCCTCCCTTTGAAATGAATGAGTATTTTCCGAATATTTACCATTAGACATTTTGGAGCGACTGCCTTTCGTGGGTTTCGATTTTTATCATATTTTTCTTTTTTCCACTGATTCATTGTCGATTGCGGCTCAATATGTTCTAGTGTGCGAATAACTAAGGCGTCATTTATAATACATAACTTTTGAATTCAAAAATTCTCTGAATGTTTCAAGACGATAGGCGAGTGATGTGAAGGTGTTAAGAGATAAATAAAATATTATTTGATCGATTTAGCTTTATTTAAAGCATCATTAGGCCTTGTGTTGAGAAGTAAATGTAAAACAAATCTATGTATAAACCTTTCTTTGTCTTCTTATTCTAATGAATTAGAATTTACAAAATTTACTTCTTAATGCAAGGCTTGATGATTTAAATAAAGTGAACCCGATTGCCTCAAAAAATATTATCACTGGATGCCTTCACATCACTCCCCTTGCTCCTAGAATACTCGGACGTCATACATCATTAAAATATCTTATAGCATGAACGATTTATTAGCATTAATTCTTTTTTTTTTGCTTCTAGGCAGAGTTCATCATGGAAATCTTCCTTGGAGTGCCATTTTATACTATCAAGTTACTGCTAGGATATCAACTTGCTTTAAATTGTAAGTGTAACCGAACTTATCCACCTATAAATAAAGGGTCTCAAGCCAAAGCTGACTAGCCTATAAAATTTTATAAAATTTTGACTAATTCCACTTCAACAATATTTCAACAATGCTGTTCAGCCATCGGAACCTATCAGTGCAGTATGTAATGCTTCTATCTACTATATCATACTATTCTTTATTATTCTTTTATTGAGCTTTCCTACAATATCTTCAAATATTGATTAGGTGAATTAATCATTTCTTGTTTGGGATCCTTCAAATATGTCTTCGTTAATTGAAAAGCATTTTGTTGATAAGAGTTTCATCAATTTTACCAACTAATTTATTTAATTTTTTAACGTGTACTGAACTTATTCCTTGTTTGACTAAAGTTTTGGCAATTAAACTATTTTCTCAATCAATCACATTACGGAACATATCAGTGCTCAAATTGTTACCTTTGGTAATATTCATTTCATTATACCCTATCTTGAAATTCATAATCAACTACCTCTTTTTAAAAACAAAGAAAAGAGTACTATAATTAGTAAAATTTTAAAAATTCATTAACGGATTAGTTAAAATTTTTAAATCATATCGATCAAGGTTTAAATATGTATTAATAAATGCGATGGTGTTGAGTTAGCGGAGAATTTTTTCCATTGTTCCTGCGATATCAATTAGATTGAGGAGTATAACTAAAGTAATTTTGTCTTGCGTTTTTTTTTTTCAAAAACTATAGATCAGATTCCAAAATTCAAGAATTTATAATGGTTCTGTTCACAGAAGAACACTTTACAAAACAGAGGAGAATCCCTCTAGTTTTAGATCAAACAGAAATATTTTCACTTCAGATCAGAACTGTCATATAAAAATCTTACATTTTTTGGTTTTTGAAAAATCACAAGCTTTAGGCTCAAATTTTGTGAACATTTTTTTTTTCCATTGAAAAAATTTAGAGGGATATATCCATATGTGAACCCGTAATTAACACACTTGTCCAAAAAATCTGATTTATCTATTCAAAGAAAATAAAAAATTTAGAGATGTTTTAGATTATTAATATTTTGTATATTACTTTTCATACCCTTCATTTATATTATTTTGAAGTTTATTTTTTTTTTTTGCAAATATAATAAATATATTAATAATTTATTAGCCTATAACTTTGAGAATCCGCCAAATATAAAAAGAAAATTTTAATGGGGTCAAGAAATTTAATGATGCCGGTTATCGATATAACTAAAAAAAATTTTGACCGAAGTGAAATTGCTGCATTTGAAACTGCTTCAGATGGTTGTGTTGGCGCGAACAGCGCGGCTGCAGATGCTGGGACGCTCGTGATAGAGGGAAAGAGAGAGGAAGAGGGAAAGTCCAAGAACGAGAGAGAGAGATAGAAATCGAATGCGAGAGAGAGAGAGAGTGAGAGAGAAAGAGAGAAGTGATGTTAGTTAGCTTCAGAGGCTGTACAGCCGTTGGTTGGCCGCTTGTCCCGTCAAGGCCGCCCAGGCGCATTCCATCCCTTGGGCCGGTGCAACGCGAAGTTAGCTTCAACTCTTCTCTTATACCTCTTTTACCTGCCCTCCCTCTCCAAGTCTACATCTATATCATCTCTACGTATCTGAAATAGAAAGACGGTGTAAAAAAAAGGCAAAGTCATAGGCATCAACGACGGGCAATTATATAAAAAAAAAAGCTATTCAATACCATCGGATAGTATCAGGCTAGAAATTTTCTAGTAAAAATTAAGATAATTTTCTTGAATCAGATTTTATTAAGTTTAATAAGAAATAAAAAAATTGTGGATTCGAATGAATTTTTGGCGAACAAAACCAGGTCCTTTTTCAGTCCAAACACATCAATTTGTTACAAATATTTCGAATAAAGGCCGATATTCCGCACAAATTATAATTTTTAATAGACTATAATCTTTTATTCAATATTCAAGTTCGGGAAATCTAAATCGTAGAATTTATAGGCCAGTCTGATCATGTCAAAAACGCGGCGAAAATTGATTCAGTGAAGCCGCAGTCCTGAAGAAGGAAGCGTTTTATCTCCGAAATGAAGACGCATTGCGGTGGGGGTGTCCCAATAAACTAGCCTGAGAACATTCTTGGTTTCTCCTTCTCATAATATCCCTAAACGTTTCATAAAAAGAGATAAAATGAAAGTAAAGTGCAGGCACATCTCTACCAAAAGTTGATAAAGTTTAAGAGACGGTTATTTGATGGTCACATCATTTTATTTTAAATAAAATCTTAATTTTAAATTTTACAAATTATTAATAGAATTAAATAAATTAAATTAATATGACAGGGCTTAATATTTCGATTTTTACTCACGCGGAATAAATTTAAATTCCGAAATAGATGATTCGGTCGAAGAAATAATCATAAATTTCTCTTATTTTACCTCTTTCGGGCTGTTTTCGGGTAGTGGAGGTTTTTTTTCATGCGTTCCTATTTTGGGAACCCCTTATTTAAAAATAAAATATAGACCTGTAATTTTTTTTTCTCTCAACATTTAAACATTACAACCAATTTTTTTAAGATTATTATCATAATATAAGAACATTTTACATCGTGCAAGGTATCCTGGACAAGTTGAAGCATATTATTAGATTTAACATCAAGCAATTACCCAGTTTGCCTATCTTTTTATATCATCATAAAAAATATAAAAAATTCTTGGTATTTATTGTTTACCTGAAAATCCTATTAAATATTTTTTTCTTTTATTTCACTTAGATACTTATATATATATTTAAGAATAAGATATTTTTATTAAATTAAAATTTTTATTAAAATAAAATCTTGTGCCACAAGTCAAAAATTTTACAATCGAAATTTTATTGTATCATCTTATTATACAATAGTTTGCCTTCAAGGTACGATGCAAAAAATCCATCATGGCTGTTCTTCATTACATTCCTGAGGGTGATGGAAAAAATTAATGAATAAATAATAATTACATCTACTAGCTAGCTATCGAAACAGATGAAGTCTGTGAATTTAATAGAAATTCTAATAATAATAATAATAATAATAATAATAAATTTAACCATCACATGAACTAAAAAAATTTCTCTAGTGACATTAAAGTATAATTTTTTTTACTTCATATTATATTATATATAGAATATCTTCTATTTTAAAAATACCTGTATTATTCTAAATTTTTAAATATAAATAATGATATGATATATTTCCTAGGATACCAATATAAGAATTGTAAATTATTTACACTTAGAAAAGACAGAAGTCTATCTCTTATTATATTGGCTTCTGCTTTTTATTTTTAGATTTTTATATAAATTTTATAGACTTTGCTTTGAAGATGAGCAAATTGCAATAAAGCTCCAAGAGTTGGCACGATTTAATTAATTTTAGCTTCGGTTTTTATAATGAAATTTAATAACAACATTTAATTAATCAAATTTTCACCTGTTTATTCACTTCTTTATTTTTTCCACTTATCCAATTTCTTCAGATCACTTAATATTTTACATGGTTTATTGACCTTTTGTAATAAGATCTTTAATTTTGCTAATTTTTTTGGCTTTTATTATATTATGAAATTCAAGAACGTTATTAGATCCTTTCCGGCTCTTTAGAAATTTTATACCTTAAACCTATAACGGAATTTAAATTTTTTCTTCCTTCTATTACATTTATTTAAATCAAACTTGTTGAAGAGAATCTCGGTATCACTCAAAGAAAAATGTAACACAGTTAGTATTCTTGGAATTTACCTTCATGATAAAAATAGCAATAAATGACTTCGTCAAAAAACACTATTAAATGATTGATCTTCGCAAAAGTAAATGGCATTTCCTTCCTTACAATCGGAATCTAACTCTTACCTTCAAACCAAGATATACTTAAAAGGGCTCTTTTTTTATTAGGGTATTTCCAAAACCTTTTTTTTCAACCCACCTCATTTAATTTGGAGCTAATCTTACTGGAATTAATTTCTTTCATCGCTTTCTTTAAACTCTTGAATATAATCTGGTTAATAAAAATAAAATCATCTAAAAAACACATTCCCGTTTTTACATTCAGAAAATGAACTCTCGTTCTATTATTAAAAACCTTTTTTTTCGGTATCAATTTTGTTTAAGACCATTTTCAGAAATTTTTTTTTTATATTCCATTTGTCTATTTCTTTTCTTTTCCTAAAGATTACGCATTTTCTTTCAAACAAGAAAATCCTTTTATTACCAGTTTCCAAAAATAAGGAAGCCTCAGGGCCTAAAAGAAAAAGTTATAAAATTCATTAAAAAAAAATCTTAAAAAATGTTTCTAAGTGGTTAGATTATCCTACTACGTACCACATATATGGGTCTAGACATGAAGGATCAGAAGATTAAATTAATCAAAAAATTTACTCGTGCTTTCTTCCACTATCTTAACCTTAAAAAATGCAAACGAACGAATAATTCTTTCCAGTTAAGCAAAGTAAATTATTAATGATATAATTCATTTTTGACCCATAGTCCGGTTCCGGTTCACGAAAATTTTCATCATTCCACAAAAAATTAAAATAAATATAATTTGTTTAATTTATTGATGTGGTGAATGTATTCTAATATAAATAAATATAAATTATAAGTAGGCACATATTGCCTTTATCTATTTGTATATAGCCTATATGAATAATTTTTTACCGGCCCATAAACAAAAAATATATATTCTATTTTATCTGTCCAGTCCGTCAGATTATCTAACATTTTACAGGTCCGCATTAAGAAATAATGATACATGAAGTCAGCCATATACTATTCTATATTTAGAATATATTCACATATTTTGCCGGAATATTTTAATTAGAATTAGCTTAAACTACATAGCTTGAAAGAAAACCTAAATAAAAAAAAAATGCGTTTTACTTTTCTTAAATTCTCAACATAAATGGGGTATATTTTATTGTAGCAGAGTTTGTGTCTCGCTTGGCTGAACCAGAATAAGCAATTATTTATGTTTGGAATTATAAAAATATAATTTACTATTTGGAAGAAAACTGACACATTTCTTTAGTTTAGAACAGGGGTTCCAAACCCTCGGTCCGTCAGAAATTAAAGATAGTGATATTGTCAGTATTGATAACTTTAAAAGCCAAAGGGATCCCAGGCATTCCGATGAAAATTTATTTAAATCAATTGGATATAAATAAATATGCCTGAATTACATGTATCGTATATAATCTAATTGTGATTATTTAAAGTCTATATGACCTCAGATGCGGAAGAGACAAAAAAAATTTTTTATTTAATGAAAAAATCCCATATGAACATACCGTATAATACTATTTAATTTTATTAAGATGTCAGTTAAAATTTGATTAATTTTTCAAATGGCTTTTTCCTTAAATAAACATTTTTAGATTTGGGCCTGTTTCCTTCTAAACCAGCGGGATGTCCACATAAAATAATCATCTTAACTCAAATTATTCAATTTTAAAAGACCAAAGACTTCTAGGAAATTCAACAGCCGACCTGTAATTTATTTTAAAATTATTTGTTATTTATTCTAATTTTACTTTCCACAAACTTATTTTCGGCCCTTAAAATTTTTTACTCTCTTGTTGGCTTAAAAAAGCTAAGTGAATTTTTTTTTTAGTCATAATCTTGATAAAGCCATTTTAAATTTAACTAGGAACTCTAAAATACAGACCGAATTAATTTTTTAAAATTTTGAAAATACCTGAGGTCAAATCGAACAAAATGAAGTTTCTTCTTAAAAACCAACCTAATTAAATTATAGACGTCATGATATTGCTAATTAAGATCCTGATTTGACAGAAAATCATTATTAGTTGTGGCTAAACTACCGTCTTCGTAGACCCCGAGAAGTTAGGTGATAGATAGATCTATAATGGGTTGTAGACATTATTTCGTTGCTGGAAGTGTTGCTCATTTCTATTAAATTACGTCTTTAATTCTGTCATTTCAAAAGAAAATGAAAATCCAAAAATTTGAAAAAATAACATAATTCTAGGACGAGGAAGCCAATTTGCATTTTAATCATAAAAATATATTAAAACTTGAAATGACCCATCGATTTATTCTAAATAGAGTATCTTTTTTGTCTTTTCGGCATCTCAAGCCATGTAGACTTTAAACGATATAGTTATATATTAATTACATTACGTCATCTAGGAATATTTATTTATATCAAATGGTATCTAAATGATTTAAATAAATTTTCATATGAGTGCCTGGGATCCGAATCCACACCCCTTGGCTTTGAAGATTATCAATACTGTCAGTATCTTCAACCTCTCGACCACGGAGGATGGAGGGTTAATAAGAGTTAATATAATATATTATTCAATTTCTTTTATTTGTTCTTTTGAAAGAAGAAGTTGCAATTTTTTTTAAAGAAAGATCCAAATTAAACAATCAAGAAAATGGGAAAAGTTTTGAAGAAAGGTCAATAATTATCTCTATTCATATCGTATTTGAGAATATTATTTGAATGCTTTTTGTAGATTATACAAATTGAACGCTTTTTTTAAGGAAATTGAGAAAGTTTTGTCTTGCGTTAATCTTTCCAGTATTTGAATATAAAGTCTCTCTTTATTATATTTAATAATCAAAGCATTTAATTTTGTTAAGCAAAGTTTAGATTACCCTTTAATGGAAGATTTAAATAAAGGATTCATTTAACTTTCAATTTCAATTAATTGCGGTTTGGGTATATAAAATGACAACGCCCATTCATTTATTCAAATCACAGTAGACCTAGGAATATATTAATTTTATATATATTTAAATAATTAAATGATTAATAAATAATTTAGCCCTATCCTAGGGGTCTCATCTCACGTAACAAAATTCAGTGGTTCACTTTCCGTCCTGTGTGACAAAAATTTATTTATATTATATTGACTACCAATTATTATAAATAAATAAGGATCGAGTCTAAATGGGTTCAGATGTCAGAAAAGACTTAAAAAAAAAAATTAATTTAAATTATTCATACGTGTAACTATCATTGAGTAAAACAGGAAAGCACAAACGAACAAGCTAAAAGAAAGTGAAAAAAAGACAAAAAATTAATATTATGGTGAAAACATCATTCAAAGCTGTAAAATTTTTGAAAATAATTTTTTATCAAAAAAACAATCCAATCGTAGTATGGGTTTTTTAAACTCTACATACGTCTAATTATGTAGGAAGCAGAGTACACATGATCATCAATGGGCGCCAGGTCCAATATTGCGAACCATTGGCCCCAATTGTGCCCACACAGTAAAGCGAATAAAATACTCAGCCTGCACTGCTATTGATTATATGTGAGAACTTTCGACTAGGTCTGGACGGTCAATGCACCGGTCGGTATATAATTGATAATTTAAATTGTTAGAAATATTCTCTATTTTTTTAATTGCCATTTTCATAAAGAAATGGAGATATAATAATTACACCTATTTTGAATTCAAGATTAAACATCAACGATTTTTGGAGTGATGTCAGCCTGATGAATTTTTATAAAATTTTTACTTGAATCTTCAGAAGGAAATATATTTATTCACTTTACGAGGGTTAGTTATCTTCATTCATCTTAAGAGACAATTCGTTCTGTGGTGGTCCCAGAGGCTTATTTTAAATCAAAACAACTTATTACAAGTAATTCTAGGAAAAAATTCCTAGAGCAATTTTAAATAAAAAGAGTCAACTTGAATATCCCCTTTTATTATTTCTTTCTTAAGTATTCCAAAAAAAATATCATTGTAATCGAGTATCGATCCAAGGCCCCAGGCGTGTAATCTTTTGTACTTGACTAACGCCCTCCCTATAAAAAATGAGACAAGAAAAGTCTTGTCAGGATCCACAAGGAGGGAAGAGTTCTCTTTATCAAAATATAATCTTCATCTGGAAATTAATTTCTAGAAAGAAGAGAAGGCAAATGCTATCTCTGTTTACCTTTAGTATTTTCAAACTTTGATCGGATCATATATCAAATTAATTAAGTTTTTATTAATTAACACCATTATTATTATTATTATTAACTTATATTTTATCTCTAAAGATCGTGGAAAATTTAACACCTGCTTGTTTATATTCGTATTTATGACAGGGAAACAAAACTTTTTCTAGGGGTCGAAGATAAATTTTTTATCCTTTTATTTTTAAATTTTTTATCTTATCTTAAAAAAATTATTTAAAATTAATATAAAAATTGTTTAATAGATTGCAAACGAAACATTAGTAATATATAAATAAAAATAAAAATATCAAATATCAAATGTGATTATTAATTAAATCGTGGGCTCATTGAAAAATCCAAATCTAATTTTTATAATCTTAGCCGATCGGTTATACCATATGTTGGCTCCAAAAATTAAATCGTAGAGTATGATTTCTTTATAATTTTTAATAATAATATGAAAATTGTTGTTGAAATTTTCCCATTGATCATAAAAAATTCCTAGGAAAAATTTATTATTATTTTATTCTTCCCCCTCCCCCGGTAGCCGAGTGGTTAAAGACAATATTGATAATCTTAAAACCGTTGTAGGTTTAGATCCCACGCAGCCCAATCAAAATTTATTTAAATCAATTAGATACCAATTGATATAAATAAATATGCCTGTATTACATGTAACGTAATTAAAATAAATGTGT
>JAAAKE020127671.1:0-14714 GCA_010014785.2 Anisolabis maritima
CTTCACAAATTGGTTTCTGTTGCATTAGTTAGGATCGATAAAGGACCCACATAGATATAAATAGAATATAAATATCAAGAGGAAGAGATAAAGATAGAAAATAAAAATAACTTTACTGGGTGCCGTTAGGTGGCTACGAACCAGAAGTCAGCTCGGTTTCAGATTCGTGTTTCGGTGAAATTTGGGATCTTGATAAATGGGCTGATTCTGTCAAAAATTGTATTTTCAAATTACGGGAGAATAAAGAAATAAAAATAAAAAAGGTGTCCCCTAGAATGAATATAGTGTATGAGAGAGGAAGGATTTCAGCTAGTAAAAAATCTGTATTGTTTAAGTCTTTTGAATTTAGATAGTTCGGTATAATTGGAATGACATGGTAGATATTTTAACAATGGCAAAGCATCAAAACATTTTATCCAACATAGGCCTATGCATGTCTGTCGGCTCACATGCAAATTTTATAATATGTTTTGACGTTTTGACAAACATTTGAGGAATAATGAGAATATGTCATTTCATTGACATCTAAATATCTATATTAATCAGATATTAAAAGATTTTTTACTGGCTGAATTCCTTCTTCTCTATACAAAAAGATTTTTTTTTAACAGCTACCCTAGAACTTTTTTTTTAATTATGAACGTAAGGCTTTTATTATGTCATAGGTATAGAATAAGGGATAGTAATACTAATCAAACGTATCAGGAAGAAGAATTCCAATTAGAAATTTAAAAAAATTAGCCCCACGGTGTGGAGGTGCGCATTTCCATTTCAGATAAACAAAATGGAATCTCTTCAATCCAAATGAAATGAAATTAAATAAACAAAGAAAGTAATTTTTAATTCACTCTCTTCTAAGCTTGGAAATTAACATTTAAATTTTTCCAGGGGTGGAATAAATGCTCAATTTTTTTGACCAAAGGGAGAAAACATAATAAAGGGGAGAACCCTACCTTTAATTGACATTCTCAATTCTTCGTTGATAAACATATTAAAACCTAACTTGTATAAAATTGTGATTTCATTACTATTAATACAAAGACATTTATAGTATAGCAGATAACTAGTATCCTAGTAACTAATAGTCTCACTCATAATGGCATCATCTATCTATTCCATGTGTTTGTGTGACTGTGAGTAACGCAGCGAGCTAATTCATCAAACTTCTATGACGTTCCTCATCTAATTAGTAAATATGGCATATGCCAGTCATGCTGTTCTAGGGAACTAATACATAATTCATAAACATCATACAGGGAATGTCAAAGAGAATTAGAAAAAAATAATATTATTATTGTTATTAATATTAATTATAAGAGCACTAAACTAATGGCGAAATAATTTCCTAGTTTTCTTAAAAGCATATTTTTTTAAAATGTGAATCTCAACTATTTTTTTTTGCATTTCTTTCTCACTATATATAACATATATAGGTAAGAGAAACTAAAAAGAGAGTTCAACTAAATTATTAATGACTGTTATTTATTTTTTTTTTTTACTGTAGGCTGTTAATTTGAGTTAGTAACGGGATTCCCGGATGCAGCCAAATGAAAAATAAAAACAATTTTGTTCTTGTTGTCATCTTTTCGTACGCCTCCAGCGCGAGTAGCCAATATTTACATTTGTTTAATAAATTTATTTAACCTTATTGTATCCTAGTCCATGCATTATTTTCCTCTTTAAATGAAAGATATTTTAATTAAGAAAATGTTCTCCACTCATTATATTATCATTATATTACTTATTATAACATCACAAACTATAAACTAAACAACAATTTAAAGTAATAAAACTCAAAACAATCTCTTATTCTCTTTTTGAACCTTATCAACCGAAAATAATTTTCTCACTACTTGAGAATATTATCACCATCATCAACAATGAGCGTATTGGTGAAATTGCCTTTAAAATCTTTCCCTCTCTCTTTTAAAGTTTCATTATTTCTTTAGAAATTAATATTATCGAGAGGGAGAGGGAGAGTGAGAACTTGAATAGTCTTATGTCGATGGAGTCTTAATGAAAAACAGTAAGTAAATTAAAACAAATAACTATAAGATTTTATGTGCTCGAATAAAGTGAAAACTTTAATTAAATAATAATAATAACAATAATAATAATTCAAAAATACGCAATTTGAAAAAAAAAAAAATTTTATAACTGAAGCTTACTTTAATATCAAATTAACTTTTAAGAAAATTACTTTGGATTTCGTAATATCAAATATTCACTCCATTAAAGGGAGTGTAGTAGATACAGTTGGTAATTTTATCATTTTCATTTTCCAGTTTAAAACCATATGATATGATATGTAAGATAAAAAACTTTTTTACACCCCCCAATCCTGATTATTTTAGTCAAAATATTTTTTCCTATCGTAATAGGAGTTTCTGTGTGGAGCATAATGTGGTATATTCCAGGTGGGTGGGGTGCAAGATGTATGGGAGACAGCCGACTTGGAAAAAGTGCGTTTTTTAAATATATAAAAGTATTGATATCAATCATTAACAATTTACTATATTTCATTATTTCAAAAATAAGTTTTCTTTTATCTTATTAACATATAAATAATTTTAATTAAGAAATACTATTATCATAGTTTATTTTCAAATATAAAGGGAAATTCAATTCGTCTTTTCCTCTCTTAAAAAAAAAAAACCGATCACATTTCGCTGTTTAAATATAGTTCCAGTCCTTTGACGTCTCTTTCTTCACATTTTAATTGATCATTTATAACATTTGACATGCATTTGTTTTCTTTATCAAAAATTGGTTTGATTCCCCTTTGTGGAACAGACGGAATGCTTTTATGGCTATTTCGGGAGTCCCTATCCCTTTTTCTTTATGGATAATACCATCACATTTTTATTAACTCTTAAAAATCATTAGAACTTTTCTTTGCAATTATTATTAAAAACAATATTATTAAAGTGACATACTAAGGAGAAAGATAAGAAAGTTATAATGGTGTGTCTTTAAAGAGAAATAAAACAAATTTTATGACCATAAAAAAAGTTAGAAAAGAGTTGTTAAAATATTTTGTTGGAATCAAATTAACGATAAATGTGTCAAATTAGTTGGTGTTATAATTGATTGGAGTTAAAAATTAAATTAAGGGGTTATAAAAAATATATTTCTTTTAAGAAATGTCTTAAATTTTCTTAAAGGTGCTCTTTTAGCCTACATTCTCAAAAGATTCACTCACTAATAGGATTTTTTGATTAAATGCTCTAGAGCGGACTACACATGCGTCGATATTAAATTCTCTCTAGAAATTAACAATTGGGCATGCTTGGTCAGTTTAAGATGGATTCTGGAGCAATTAATCGAAAAAGTGAGTTGATTATTGGGATATCTACCTTCCAGCAAAAAAAAATGATTTAATGTAGCCAATGGTATCATTTTCCGAGTAAAAAAATCCTCAATCCTGAGTTTAAATTCATTGAAATAGATGAAAGGATGAAATGGTAAATTTTTTATAAAATAATATAATAAAAAATAAGTCAAGATAAATTTTATCCATCTGCTTATTTTAAAACCTCTAACCTGTTCACAAATCTTATCCTCTCTCTAAGACAGTGAATGTCTTTGCCCACAAGGACGCTTCCCCTGACTTCCCTATCGATCCTTTTATGGAAGAATCATGAGTCCTTCTCTCTCTGTTTAAACTTCTCTGGACTTCCGAGAGTGGCCAAAAGAAAACTTTATTTTAGTGCCTGTTAATTCCAAAAAAAAGTGAAGTGGGTGGGAGAGAGTAATTGGCGTTCTTTCTCTAATAGAGAAAAAAAAGAGGTGGAAATTGGGGAAGGTATTTTGGATTTCTAAAAAAAGAGCAATTTTCAATATATTCAAAAAATTTTCATTTTATTTCAGACAATGACACAAATATTTTATCAAAAATTATATATCTTCACTTAAAAGCACCTGTTAACGGTGATTATAAAATCGGACTATAAAATTTTCATGTTTCTCTCTCTTCCTCCCTCCTCCTCCCCTCTCTCCTCCACAACGCCACGAAATTAGTCGTTATTTTAAAATCGCTTTTAAAAATTATCTCTTTTACGTTGATTGTTAGAAAGTGAGTGCGATGGAAGGATTTTATACGTAAAGAAGATAGCATTGTACCTCCATTATACAATCTAAATATTAAATTTTATTTCGGTTTTATGATTCTAAATTAAAATAGTAAAATTTTTTATTATTATTTAATTATTGTTTCAAGATTTGTTTACAATTTCTATTTATATATTTTCGGCTGCCGAGTTTATAATCTTTTACAAATTACATATTATATAAATTATTAAATATTTTTTAGCTACATTCTTGTAGATTGGGCAGAGCTTGCTTAACCAAAGCGATCCTGAAGGAGAAAGACGCCCGCCTTTCAAGATTTAAATAAATGTTAAATATAAAATAATTTTTTATTTCATTGAGTCTATCGAAATTATTCTATAATCGAGATACATTCAGAAACACACAATACTTGGACTGGAGAGTTAGCTGAATTTGCCTTAATCTCATGTATATTAATGTCCTTTTCGCCATCTAACTCCTTCCATATATATTTAAATTAATTGGTACATGCAATACATAATATGTTCTAAAGAAGAGGGGCAATGATGTCTTTTTAAACTCTTTTTCAGCATCGTCCATATTTATTTAAACCAATTGGTTAATTAAATAAATTTTATCGCTTGGGACTGGGAGCCACTGATCTATTGAATTAGATCAAGGAGCAACTTTTTTTTGAAGTCTTTTTTGGCTTTTAAAGCCATTTATAGTCCGTCCTTATTTATTTATATTAATTGGTAGCCAATATAATTTAAATAAATTTTTGTCGCTGAAGCGAACCAATGACCTTTGGTTGACCTCTACTTCTGAGCCAAGGTTCAGGAGAAAGCAATTATTAGTAACAATAAAAACCAAACGCCTCGATTCTTGGCAATAATAGACAAAAAAAGAAGCCATAATTCGTGAACCTGAAATATCAAAATATTTTGTAACCAATATTTTTCATATACATGCTCATATTTACTACTTTTATTGATCTTATATATATTTTACAATTATACTTGCTCTCTTTTATATGCAATTTTGTAAAAGGTCTTTGATACCAAACTTAATAAATGAAAAAAAAATATTAAAATATCTACTAAGATATTTATTATCTTTAGTAAAAATAATAGTCATATTGTTTCATTCATTATTTAAAACAATCTTTGTTTGAAAAAAATTTGATATCTTTTATTCTATATGATCTTTTTTTAGCCTTTTTTTTAGGCATTTTTAGGCCATCCTTATTTATTTAAATTGATTGGTAGCCAAATTAGTTGCTGAGGACGAGAAGCGACCTTTAGTACGTGAAGCCAAACCTCTAGCTCTGGAACAACAGGGCCCTATATGATCTTAAAATTAGTTAATTAATTCCATTCCCTCTGATAAACATTGAACTCTTCCATCAAACATCCATATGTTTATTTTCTAGTTTTGATTGAGTTGGTTTAGTTTATTCTTTGTATATACAAATGAATTCAAGGAGGTTGGGAAAAAAAAAAGTCCTTTTAGTAATTAGAAATAAACGTTATTTTTTTTTTTCTATGCTCAGATCAATAAAAGACAATCTTTCAATTTTAAAAAATGTCCATATACATATATATTCCATTTTTGTTAACCCTTATAGGGTTTAATAAATAAATAATCCACAAACCAATTTAATTGAATTATGGATTTTATCAAATTACAAATTTTTCATTCATGTTATGAATCTGAAAATATTGGGAGGAGGTAATTAATTCGTTTCCACATTTGATCGATCCGTTACAAAAGTAATTACATTTTTCTTAAGATTATCTCCGACATTTACTTGATAAAAAAAATCCTCTTTAGAAAAAAAAAATTGGACATAACGCCTCGGCTTCAAAGTCATCGTCAATTTAAATATTTCATTCGTCGGCGTTAATATAAGCGAGTGTCTAGATAACGACACACGAAAAAGAAGAAGACTAAGATGGGGGTGTAATAAATGACGAGATAATAGCGAAAAGAGAGAGACAGAGTTAGGGAAAAAAACGGAAACGATCGACGATGTGGATCTTATTGCCTCTGTCACTCTTCACCCTCAAAGTCTGACACCTCAAGAGGCCATGTATAAATAAACGAAACGGCACACATGTACACAAGTACCCCTTCCCGAGGGGAGATTTTATATATATATAACTCCCCGTAAAAAATCTCAGGACTTGAATTTTAATCGTATGTAAAACAAACCACATCGGGATCAAAATTCATGAAAAACGGGGGAGTAGCTAACTTCTCGGCTCAGTTGGCTAACGGGTCTGTTTATTGGTAAGGGGAGGCTTAAGTTCAAGCCAAGGTCATGCAATAGGATTTTTCATTAAATATAAATGTGAATTCATTTTTAAATATGAGTTTAGATTTAAATCTCCACCGGAATGAGTTTCTAAACACTTACGGAAATACTCTTAAGAACAGGTGGATTTTTGTTTGAAGAGTTTTCTAAGCCTGTGGAGCTATTACCTGAGCGGATTAAATCTCTGGACACTTTACTCAAGGTGACTCAGCCTAATCATTAAAAAGGTAAGGAAACGAGAAGCCAAATAATTAAAATTCCAAGAAAGTTAAAAAAAACAACGTGTTTATCTTTAACGCATATGATTTAAGAAACCAACTTAATTATAAACATTATTTATGTTTGCATGCTAAGCTTTGCTCTCAAAAAGCCGATGGAGTTTTTTCATTAAATATAAAACTCAATTATAGGAATAAAGGAAGTGGCAGACGAGAGGAAAAAATTAAAGCAATTTTTCTCATACAATTTAGTGAATGTACAAAAAAAAATAAATAAATAATTTTTAACAAATACTTATTTTTTCATTATATTGTTCACGTTTAAACATTTGCAGAGTGTTGCCCTTTTTTTTTTTTTTTATTAAAATATAATTTTACATCTGTTGATTATATTTTATCAAAAAAATAAATAAATAAAATAAAGCCATGTTTTATATATTAGAATAATATATATAGGTAAAAGAAAGTTATCGTGGCTTACAGATGTATGTGTGAAAAAGTTAAAAAAAAAGGACATCTATATCTAAATGTTTATATTATACATAAATGGAGAATATATATTTTAAGAAAGGGTCTAGCACACTGAGAAATAAACCTCAGTAAACCTTTTAAAAAAATATATAATTTGTTAAAAATTATATTTTTTTGTACTGTAGGTTCAGGTTTAACCTTGTCTAATTAAAACACCCACAGTATTCGGTGAGCCTTCTTTAAATTTCTCATACCATGTTAACTGTTTCCATCTCATCACCAGGTCACTTGCTAATTACCTCGAGCAGGGCTATCCTATTTTTGGTTGAGTTGAGGGTATTTTTATTCGCGGGCCACATTTCAAAATTTGGTGATATTTTATATAAAAAATAAATGAAGATTTAATTAATTATGTTATTTTAATACCGCGTGTAGGCTACTCTATAAAACTGGAGGCAACACACACACCAATGACTATATCATAAATTAACAACATTGTCTATGTATACATTGTTATATTTCAAATACAAGCTGACTACTTTTGGGAATAAATACAATTATCAATTTGAACTGAAAATCAACTAGTAATCCTCGTTTGAAACGTCTCAATTTTTGTTCTTATTGAGCATTCAAATGCTGCTTTATTGCTATCCCGTCTTCTTCTCTATTAAAACTACAACAACAATAATTTTCTTCTTTCAAAACTCGAGGCATATTTTGTATATATATATATATATATATATATATATATATATGAATTATCGACTAAATGAATAACATCACAACAGTATTTTCGAATGTAAAGATTAATCACCTATTTACTATTAATACATAAGCAGGTTTAAGTCTTTTTCGGCATCTGAGGCCATTTACATTCCAAATAACAATAAATCATAGAGGCCTGACATCTCTCCCTCTCCCATATTATTTTGAAAACCGATTAATCAATAGAAAACGTATGTATTTTTGTTTCGAACTTTATGAAATTTTGTTGAAAGCCCGAGAGAGACGCTTTTATGGTGTCAAGTTTCTCTTGGGGTACCATCTTTTTTTTTTATCAAACTTTATGTTGGAAACCACTTTCTTCTTGTCACTATCAATAAATATATATATATTATTGAAATTTGGGATAAGAAATTTATTTATATTAAAACAAACCTATCTTATTTTGAAATTTGAATTTTTATTAAAAAAAATATATATTTTAAATTCATTATTATAGTTTTTTTTTATACTTCCTTTTAAGTATCAGGATAAAAAAAATTTAAGAAGTCTTCAATGATTTATAATTTTAAAGTTTATATATCACTAAAGATTCAAAAGTTTCTTTTTAGCTCCAGGGTTATAAAAGAGTTGATAAAATAAAACAACTATTTTTATTTTTCAATAAAAAAAACTTTCTAATGATGAATAAATTTTTCTATACGTTACTAAAAAAAATATGAAAAAACCAAATTATTTTCAAACTTGTAAGCTTGGAGTTATAAAGTATATTATCGGGCACAAAATTAACTGGTCCCTTTGTATTTCTCTTTAAACTTTTAAGGATTCATCACGCATATGGGACTAGCTATATTTAAGATTTTCATTTAAGAAATTTTAGTAATCAAACAATAAATAAAAACTTTTTTTTTTTTATATATAAATTTGAACTCATATCAATATTACTCTAGTTTTCAAATAGGGCTTTACTTAGAGCAGTGGCGTAACTGGCTTTCCTTCATTGTAGGATGAAAAGTTTTTTTTTGACAAACAAAAACAAGATACGAGAATTCCCTTGTCTCCCCCCCCCCCCTTATTTGTGCCACTGACTTATAACAATTTATATATGGACAATTAAATTTTTTCAAAATAGTACGGCCGGTCTTGGAGTTGCCAAAATCTAATCTCCCCATTGAAAGTTGTTCCTTCCAAAATGCTTCAATAATAACGACACTTCCTCACCTCCCCACTTCCTTGCCTCTAGAATAGAGAGAATACTCTGCCCATGACTTACCTTTCTGAAATTCCGAAAATATCAAATTTTTAAAAATGCCTAATTGGTATATACTATTTAAATATAAATTCAACAATATAAGTACTATCATAGGCAAAATTATTTTTCTATAAAATTATCAAATTTGAGAAGGGCAAATGCCCCTCTTCGCATCTTTTTTCTTGGTACAGGTAACGTATTTTAACAATTGTTTGTTTTTATAGTATATGCTTAATTCTTAGCTTTTTCTTTTTTTTAGCGAATATCCATAATGTCGTATGATTGTCCAAAACCTTTCCTAAAGAAATTCTTTTAAATAAATATTTGATAATACTAAATAAATGTTTTTCTAGATAAAATAGTTATTTTTTACTTTTCACTTTCTATGGGTGATAAATCTTGGTATACTCAATGAAATTTCCTTCTAAAAAAAAAGCATTTTCTTTCTTGTTTTTTTTTTTATATTTGTTTGTTGTTGGTTAATGAAGATAAATATCTCATCTAGGTTGAGATGTATGTATTTCAACTATGTCATTTGTCAAGTGGGCTATTAAACTCCCATGGGGTCGGAGGTTTTTTCTTTTGTGCCCGGAAATTCCCGGAGTAAAAAAAAGAAAAGAAAACGGAGTGTGTGCATAGGGTTGTATATGTAATAGAATTACGTACGTACGTCTCTAAGTTGCCATAGTAACGTGCGAAAAAGCGTGGACGCATCTGCGAGAAAAGCTCACCCCATTAGGTCTGATTAGAGTCGACCTTTTTACCGACCCATGGTCTAGAAAAAAAAAAAAGAGTATAGCCACTTGTTATGGGTTTGGATAGGAAATTGAGTTAAGAGTGAAGGAAAAAGACCGAGAAAAGGGAGAAAGAAACTAAGAAAAAAGAAAAAAATAATACATAACGGAAAGGGCGGTTAGAAAGGACAAAACCACAAACACACACATGCACAAATGATAAAATGATAAGAGAGAGGGAATAAATAATATTTAAAGAGAATCTGATTGAAGTTAGCAAAAAAACTTATATTCTCCCATTAGGATGCATTTGCTTTTCAAAAAGCCTTTCGAGTTAATTTATAAAATATATCAAAAAGCTCCCCGAATGTTCATCTTTGAGTTCATTAATGGATAGATAAAAGGCCTCCATTGCACTTTTTGTGAATATTATTCCAAAGTAAATGGGATTAAAAAGAAAAAAAAAGATAGGTACGAGTATATCATTTACTCGTAATTCAAATTCCTTCTCTTATCTTTCTTTTTTAAGGGCATTTCTCATAATTTGCATAATAAATAAACTAAAATCTTTAATGTTAACTGTATTATATATTTCAAATTTATATAGCTATTTAAAGATGGGAGGGTTCTCTTGTAGCGTGACGCTATTCTTATCTAGTGACCTCTGTTCATATCCCATTAACTCATTAATGAAATGCTCAAACGTGAACATGGATTTCCATCACAATGAGGGAAGTTGGGATTACAAATTGCAAGCGTCTAACTCACATTTTTCCTAAATCTTGTCAGTTTTCTTTATTATTATTTTTTTTTAATCATCTTTGCTCTCCGAGGCTATTTAGACTCCGTCCTTATTTATTTAAATTAGTTGGTAGCCAATTTAATTTAAATAAATTTTTGTCGCTCAGGGCGGGAACCGAACCACTGACATGTACATGAAACTCTATACCAAGGGACAGGACAGGGCTAGGTTCCTTTATTTTTTAATAATATAGCAAAATATACTAATATATTTTTAATGACAAAGATTTATATAAATATTCAAATCCATTTAAAGATGGAATATTAAATTAAATAAAAAGTATTTAGAAATGAAAACAAAATTAGCATATCCTTTAACCTTTTAATGCAGAAAATTTTAAAGAGAAATTTGGATTTTTTTTTCTGTATATTACTAAAAGCATGAAAATCGTTGTTCTACTTATTTTTAAAAAAATGTTACTCTATATATAATAAATTTATTATTCGCATTTTTCAGAGGATTAATATTAATATAAATAAATTTTATTTCATATGTTCAGCTAAAATTCTTTATCCCTATAATTAAAATAAATAGTCTTGTCTTGAATTTCCGAAACAAGCCTCGTGAATGAGATGGTATGTCTGCTAATTCCTTTTAAAATCGTCATTTTGGCCGAATATCGAAGTCGTAGTACTAATTTTAATAAGATGCGCTCAGCTCCATTAATTCGGGATGTAGTAGTGGAAGTGGTGGGAGATGGCTTTTGTCTGACGTCATTAAAAGCAGCGCATACGAGGGCTTACGGAATTATAACAATGCATATAATGAAATAGCTCTCGTGTAGGAATTTAAATCAGGGAATATCCTTTGAAAAAAAATAAAAAATTAGGTGAAATACTCTGATATGTCTTAATTATAAAACACGACACAATACTACTAATGGAAACTCTCTTAAAAAAGTAGATAAAAAATAAAAAGCCTTTCTACATATAATTAATTTAATAACCAAAACAAAAAAAAAAATTGTGAAAATTCTAGTAATGTTGTCGTTCATTTTATTTCGGTGGCATATTCAGAAAACACTCTTAACATATTTTATATTAATAAGCAATATAATTATCCCAATACTTTGCGCAAGACATTTTTTTAATTTAATAAATTCAAAGCTTTGTAATAAACAATTTATTCATTCATTTAAAGATTCTAAAAGTGAATACTGCATAAATTTATTTCGTATTAATTGGTAGCCAATTGAATTTAAATAAATTTTTGTCCCACGGGGCGGGACCTTTATTTGGTACGTGAACTCTAGCTCTGCACCAAGGGACAGACAGGGCTAGGTTCCTTTATTTTTTAATAATATAAGAAAATATTTTATTTTTATATATTTTTTATGACACAGGTTTATATAAATATTTCTTTTCAATAAAATGTGAATTTCAAATATTCATTTGATTTTTTCAAGTAATCTCAGAAAAACTTTTCTGCCTGGGGGCCCTAAAGAAAATCCTAAAGCAGAAGGACGCTGTGTAACAAAGAAGTTTGAGGACCTCTCCAATAATTGATCGTTTTTTATCATTTTTTATTTATTTAAATAAGACTAGGCGGGCCTGGCCGGAAAGAACAACACTCACCAAGATCGTTATTGATAATCAAAGACAAATTTAAAAAGAAAAAGTAATAAAAGACTTAACATAACTTAGCCTGTTGCCAAATGTTTATCAATATTTTATTTTTTACAGAGGAAGCGGTCTTGTCTTATGCAATAAAGGTCAGTGGTTCGCTTCCCGGCTTATGCGACATTTAAATTATATTAGCTTACCATTTGATTTAAATAAGGAGTCTAAATGATTTCAGATGCCGAAAAAGACTTTAAAAAAAAATTAAAAAAGAAGTTTTTATAGAAAACCCCCCTCCCTCCTCCCAATTGTCGAGAGGTTAAAGATATTGACATTGTCAAATATGGATAATCTTCAAAGTAAAGGGGTAGGGCAGTCCGATGAAAATTTATCTAAATCTATTGGATACCAATTAATGTAAATAAATATGTCTGGAATACATGTATTAATTAATTTATATTGTATTTCGTTTAAAGTTTCTATTCACTCAGATGCCGAAAAGACTAAAAAAAAAAAAGAAGAAAACAATGTTTTTTTTTTAAATTCATTTAAAGTCATATTTAGTATCAGAGGCCATTTTGACTAAATACGATATTATTATTAATATAGAAAATTTCGTATCATTGCTTCCGGCTCACTCGTGTTTCTCAGTGGCCACCTATCCCGAAATTCAGTAGTGCTTGGCTTTGCTTAACAACGATCACAGTGGCTGTTCCTCTTCTTCCCGACCAAGCCCGCCGGCTAAAACAATGGTTAATTGTGATTAAAAACGTTTTATTTTTGGAACCTATTTGATAGGTAGAACAGTTTGTTATTCCATTCTAATTTAAACTAAATATTTGAATTGAAACTTCTAAAGCACGAATTAAAAGAAAAATCAGAATTGTGTGAAGGGGGAGGAAGTCAGTAGGGCGCTTATAATATTATCCTACTAATCCCGATTTATAAAAAATTTAATAAAATAAATTTTATTAATTATTGAGGTAAATGAAACAAATTTTTTCTTGGAGATAATAATTAGGCATTTATTAAAAAAATTCAGCTAGCCTAGCCAGCTCGGAGAACCAACGCCTCTTTCTTCTAGACCAGTGGGGTATTAAAATTTGAATTTACCCATTCATTTCGTCATTATAAAAAATTTCACTGGGACATTAATTTTTATTTATTTATTTATTTAGTTAATAACTATTCTAAGACTGCCTTTCACAATTCACTTAACTGAATTGGACACACTTTTATATAATGGCAAAATGTATGAGAAAATTCATATTTTAATACTTCACTAATCTTGAAAAAGGAAGCTTTGGTTCCATGAAAAAAATGTTTCATTTGCTTCAATCATCGCCAGGCTATCGTAGATTTGAATTATTAATTATTGTAAATAGCCTCTAGTTATGTGATAAATAAATAGAATTAAATAAATAAAACAGCATTATTTTTGCAATTATTGCCCCCATTCCTATATTTTTTCTCTTTATATTTTGAGAATTGAAAAATTGTTTTCATTCTGGGTCAAAAAAATTGCAGTCGCTCCTTTTACTTATTTCATTAACAATAAAATATTGATCCATTCTTTTACAATAAGATGACACCCCTGTCTCCTAGTGTAGAGGTAGAGGTCTCACTTCATGTTCCAAGGGTTATTGGTTCGCTTCCTATCAAGTCAGAAAAGTTTAAATTAATTCCTATTAATATAAATAAATAAGGAGGGGCTCTAAATGACAGATGAGAAAAAATTTTTTGACTTTATGGATTGCAAAAAAAAAATCAAGTAAATCAAAAATCTCTTTCTTTGTATAAGAATTATTTCTCTCTCCCTTTGGCCCCGGACAATTTTCGCCACCACTGCTAGGGTGCATAAGGGCGTTAACACAAATGATGCGAATCGTTTGTCGTCGGCCATCTTGACGCCGTCCAACTTGGCTTGGCATTTTATCTTTCATCATTCACCCTCTTCTGTAACAAAAAAAATTTCAACTGTTAAGCAAATTCTCTGCTTTTTTCTCTCTCTCTCTCTCTATCCCCCTTTAATCCTAGGAGAGAGGAGAGGAAATAATTTTTATTCTCTTTTGTATCGAATATGATATCAAAGCTGTTAACACATTCCAGAAAGAAAAAAAATCCGAGATTTTTCTTTTCTTTTTTACTTTGGTTCTTTTTTTTTGGTTTTAAGAAAATGCTAAGAGGGTGCATTAAAAAAGGGATTTTATTCTTATGCAAAAATTTGTATAATGTATTCAGAGTTGATCGGCTTACTGATTGGATATTTATTGAGTTAGTATATGTTCAGATGATTTATTAACAACTCGTGTGATTTCGTCATTTCTAGAATATTCTCTGACAAAATTTTATCTTATTAGAGACTTATTATTAACCCTTTTTAGAGGATTAAGAAACGTTTTATATTGTTATATAATATAGGCTGATGTGAACTTAGAAATCTTCAAAAATTAATTGTACCCTTTACTAAAGAGAATTTCTAAATGAAATTGGAAAACATCAAGTGATCCTTACACACATACACACTCATATATATATATATATATATGGTTTGGAAGAAAACAGGCTTAACTCAAAAAATGTTTATT
>JAAAKE020127682.1:0-26110 GCA_010014785.2 Anisolabis maritima
AAATTATAACAGCAATTTCTCACTTGAAACTAATTATTTATGGAATCATTCCTTGTAAAAGAAATATCTTTTCTGAGTTATAATTTTGAATTTAAAAAAATAGGCTTAATGTTTTAGAAATAGCTAAAAAATTTATAGAAATTGATCTGGATATGTAATGTGGTTCTGCGTAGTGTATAACTCAAGCTGAAAATATTATATTAAAATTTTTAAAATTTTATATTTCACTTTAGGAAAATCCATTATGAACCCATTGGTCATATGTATGAAAGGATTCCTTCTCAATGATGTACTTCTTGCCGGCACTGACAGCGAGAGCCCCTCCTCGAAAAGGAGTCCAATATCAAAAGTTATTTTAGATGAAAGGGCAAGGTAGTACATATTATGAATTTAATTGGCTTTCTAGGAGGATGTGAAAGAGATAGGAAATAAAATACTGAAAGTTGTAATCCAGAGAGTTTTCATTTTTTTTAGCCTATTTTATTATTATTATTTTATTTTAAATATCAAAAATTTGAATTGTGCTTCCTTACAAATCCGTTTCCGTATTTTATTTGTTTGGTTTTAGGTCAGAACATACGATTAGTCCTGATGATTCTTGGGGAGAAGAATTATCCCCAGGGAACTGGAATGGGATGGTCAGACAAGTGTTAGATGGCAAAGCCGAGGTTATTACAAGTGCAATTGTCAATCGAGTGGAGCGCACTCGAGTCATCGATTTTCTTCAAACTATTATTAACATTGAGTGAGGCATGATTTATTTATTTATTTCAAAAAAAAAAAAAAAATTAATATCAATTATTTTTTTTTTTAGTCTTTTCTGCATCTTGGGTCATATACTCTTTAAACTATACCCATATGTAAATTTATTATGAAACAAATTATTCAGACGTTTATTTATATCAATTAGTATCCAATTAATTTAAATAAATTTTCATCGGATTTCCTGGGATCCCGACCCACACCCTTTGGCTTTTAAGATTATTAATATTAACAATGTCAATATCTTTAAACTTCTCGGCCGGAGGGTGGGGGCAATACTCAATTTAAGTCAATGAGAAAAGATCATAATACTAATTCACTTTTAGAAGGGTAGATAGATTAGGTAAAAAGTCTTGGACGATGCCTTCCTTTTTCTTAGAACCAAGGAAGCTTTTTGATTGCCTTGAGGCATTCTAATGGGATATTTATTATCTTTTGACCTTTAGAGTTTTGGATTGGGGATTAGATTTTGGAATTCGCAGAGCGGCTAAAATTTAGTACCATAATTATTACTTTTTTTTAAAGAATGATTAGTATCCTTATTCCAGAATTTTTAATTAATATTATCCAAGTTAATTTTAACTCTAACTTAAAGAAAATTAAATATTTTTCAGTGACAAGGTCTTTATAAGATATGACGAAGAAGAAATTTTTAATTGGATGAGTGTTTTTTTGCCTTTTTCTTCTACTCTTTGGATTAGTATATTCGTATTAATGTTTGTAATAGTTATAATGAGGATGATTTTAGATATATTATCTAATCATAAAAAATTGCAGAATATCTCAATAATGGATCATTTGTTAATTGTTTTTGGTGCTATGATTTGTCAACAAGGTGAGTTCTTAATTACTTATTTAATTGTAATGTAATCAACGCACTAGTATTTAATTTTTGAAAATTGAAGTTCTTAAGTATTTCAGTGACTAAATAAATCAAGAGAACTATGAAAGGAGAGAATTTAATTTAATAATAAAAATTTTTTTTAGGTCATATAATGAAAATTAAAAATATAGGAGCTTTTTTCGTACATATTTTTATGTATTTTTTGGGAATAATAATTTTGAGTTCATATTCATCAGTACTTATATCAACAGCAACTGTTAAAAAAGAAAAAATTTCATTAAATTCTTTACAAGAATTAAGTGAAGATGGAACTTATAGAATCAATATCCTGCGAAAGAGCCAATATTATAATTATATTAAAGTAAGTAGAATTAAATATTAGTCTATAAGAAATTTTTGGTAAAAGTAGAGGGTTGGTGTATGTTTTAAAAAAATTTGTTTTATGGTACCCTGAGGGTATTCAGAGTTGAAACAAGTTAGTATATTTGTTGCTTAATTTAGAGGTCTCTAAATAGATAATGATGAAACTTAATTAAAAAAATGTTTTAATTGTTTTTTAACATGGGATATACATATAATCTTTCTTTAAGGGAGTAAATCAAAAACAAAACTAATTTTAATTAAAATTTTTTTTTTTATTTTATAAAAGCATTTTTTATACTCTGAAATCTAAAGAAAATTGCATTTTGAACAAATTATTCCTCAATTTTCACTGAAATTTTTATAATTATTTATGAAATAATATGTTTTAAAAGGAAATGGAATTGAATTATTAAAATTTAAAAAATTCTAATTTACTTTGGTCAAAAACAGGATTTAACAGAAAATAGCCAAATTGCAAAATATTATTCTCCCTAGAAATTAACAAGCTAACGTCTCCCGCTTTAGAGAACCTCTGAAGAAATCGAGAAATTCATGTCATTTGGTCATTTGGGTTGCCTATTTTCCAGGAGGCAAACAAACCCGTTTCTGCAATTAATTTTAGTAAACTTATTCATCTAATTAATTAATTGAACTTTTTGTCTTTCTAGTTTAACAAGGAAGAGTTAATAGTAAAACTTGCGAAGTTATTGCCAAATGATAAGAATGAATTACCGGATAAAGTTGATGACGGTTATAACCTTTTATGCTCAACCAAAAGTGTGTATATACAAAATTATGACACACTTTTTAACAAAATTTGGCCTTGCAAAATTAGATATTTTGATAAGCCTTTTACTGTCAACCCAGTGAGCATGGCTTTCTCAAATTTTTCGCCATATCGTGAAGCTATTCAATTTTTGTAAGATTTATACATTATTCTTATCCTATTAATATCTAGAATAATTATGATATTAACTTTTAATTTTTCAATGAATATAAGATAAATTAATTAAAAAATGAAAAATGATTATAGAAATATATTAATATTTTTAGGTATTATTTAGTTCGAGAGAGTGGAGTATTATATTATGCAAAGTCTAAATATCTCCACAAAGAAGTTGAAATAATCGACAAGATAGATGGTCAAATAACACTTTTTAAAGTTAAAACGATATTTTATATTTACCTAGTTGGACTTACTTCTTCAATAATTATTTTTTTATTTGAAAATATTATTTATAAAATTTCAAATTATAAGCATAGTAAAATTTGCATGCTTTATTAAAAAAGAATAATAAAATCATTTTCTTGAAGATTTTTTTAAATTATTATGTTATTATAATTAACTTTATTAATAAGGAGGGACGTAGTCAAAGAAAGGGGAATGAAGGAGAGTTTCCCCAAGGAAGCTTCGAGTAACTTTCCATTCTTTTAGAGGAAATAATTCCTCAAGTTGATCTTAAATGGTGTTTAATTTCACCTTCGGTTTCATCTAACCTTGAATAAAATTATCGTTAATATCTATCTCACACCGTAATTTTACTATCATGATCGTTTATTACTATCTTTTGAATGAAATTAAATATTTTTTTCCTTTATTGAGTTGCTACTAATCGATACATACCTTATATGTGCCACTACCTATTTAAGAATTAATAAAAAAAAATTTTTTGTGAAATGAATTGAATATTTGAAAAAAAAAAAGCTATCTAAATTCTAAATCTTGCAGGGGGTAGTGGGGATTTAAAGTAAGCTGAAAACCTTTAAGATAACCTAATTTATTTTTTTATTTTTATCTTTAATCTAGAAGGATTGGCAAGGTCTTTAAATAATAGAGTCTGCCAAGATGTCGGTCATCTTGCTGGTTCAAAAGGTAAACCATTTAATGGCCTCAGGCCGTAATAAGACACTAGCAAAAAAAATTTTAAAGATCTGATGGAAAGTAAAGAAAAGTTGGTGGAGAGTGACTTTTACTAGATAACTCTCCAAACCCGCTGTCCTTCAGAGTTATTGCAATATTCTATTATTATCAAAGGATGATTTAATCTATGTTAATTTTATTCACAAATTTTTTTTTATTTTAAAAATAAATATTAAGGCAATAAATTATTTTTTTAAATTATAGTCTACTAATAAATCTGAGTCTAATGAATCTTACTACTTGCTGTTAATGAATTCAAAACCAGTTTCTTTGGTGAATGGAGAGGAAACTCGGATTCTTGTAGAAAAAAAATGTAAGAATCCTAAAAAATTAAAAAACAGCATATAAGCAAAATAAATAAATATAAAAGTTCCCTAAGCTACTTTTAATGAAAATTTGAAAAAATAAGACAAAACATCAACACTAATAATATTGGAGAGAGTGATTACTCCTTCTCGGGGTGTTAAAACTCCTCCAATCATAAATTGAGGGTCTCATATTATTTAGAGGTGAAAAATGATTAAAACATTTTAAAAATTTTCTAATTTATTATAGGTATAGCCAATTTAATCAATATTGATAGAGTAGGAGTAGAGAATTTATAAAAAATCTCGATGTTTTTAAAAAAATTATTTAAAAATTTGACCAACTATGTACATGATTAAGGCTGATATTGATTATAAGGCACTAACATTGAGACTAATTAAGAATTTAATGGGCGAAAGGAGAGTAGAGGATACTAGACTGGGAAATTATTTTTTTTTATTTAATTGAGCCAAGAGAAAATTCTTGCACATGGTCAAGGGACGGCGCAGGGATCGCCGACAATTTATTAGCTCTGATCTATTGCCTCTTAGAGCATGAAACAATATGTATATTTTTAATTTACAATTATTGTTCCCTATTGACTAACTGGATCCAAGTGAACCGACTGCCACCCTCTGCTCATTGATTAAATATTCGTAACATCGGCGTAAAAATGGCCAAAGTACGAGAGCATCTAATCATTTCGGAGATACTGTTCCATAGCCTTAGAGACAGCAAACGACCTGCTAAACTTTGACGTCCGTGATTTGGCATCAGGAAGTCAAGTGGACTCGCCTTGACACCACTAAACATAAAAGATGTTTTCAGTATTAAGTCTCTATATAAATATAAGAGACCAAACACATAAAATCCCAGAAAATATTTTCTTCTGTTTTTCAATTTCAGCCACCCAAGTTTGTTATAGAAGGGCGTTATGTGCTGGTTGATGGGAATACCGAATACGATGCACGAATTAAGGACCCTTTCAAGTGCAAGTGCCCTCTCCCTAGACAGATCATTGCAGAAGAGATAGCAGTAGTCAAAATGAGGCTATTAAAGAATTAACGACCATTTGACTCATTTTAGTAGGCAGGCACCCTTTGATTCGTCTAAATTGGTAGAGGATTTTGTAAACCTTATTTGAGACTTCCAAAACGGGTTCCTTCCAATTTAACGTGTTTTCCAATATAAGATTCTTAACCGATTTTGAATATTTGATGACATTGTCCCCAATTGTGACTGGCGGAGTAGTAAGAGAGTATAGAGAGAATCGAGTGAACAACAATTTTATGAATTTAATATTAATGAGGTAGGTAATCATTATTGAGCAAAATTCTGACCCGAAAAGATAAAAGATAAAAATTTTTTTTTAACAGTTTACAAACAGATACTATAGACATTACACATTAGAAAAAAATTCCATGAAAATTACTACCAGAAATAACCAGTCACACTATGTGTGTCGCATTTTCTTTTGCTGATATGTATTTCCAGCCCCTTATAATTATTTGAATATGTATCTTTATTCCAGGAAATTTAAGAATAAAACAGAAAGTAGCGCGACATACTTAGAACCTCCAGATCTTATTTATTTTTACAATATATAAAATATTTATTATTATGTATATAAATCTTTTTCGTTTTTACAATCCCCGAAATTTTTTCAAGTCCCGAATAGTGACAATTTGCGACCGAAAAGTTGACTTGAAAAAATCTTAAATAGCTATTTATATATCAATTACATCCTTACTTCCTGAAACAAAAAATAGTAGGTATAAACAATAAATAGGTCCAGAGAGATATATGCGAAAGTCTCCGTGAGCTTAATCTCGTCCTCTTGGTGGTGACTTTCATTTCATTTTATCATTAATATTAATATTTATTATTAATTTAATAATATATTTGATAGTCGGCCCGGACTTCTCTTCAAGGCTCAGGTTTCAGGCCTAATAGCTCTATCTTATTATTTTTAAAAGAATCAATAAGAATTATTTGTTGTTTTGAGGTCAATAAAAAAAAGAAAAATATATACACTTTATAAAATTAGATATAAGGACTTCGAGAAAGTGGCCCTTTAAATTTTTTTAGTATGAATAAATCTCTATTCAAGTGGAATTATTTTAATTCTAACTTTATACTAAAAATGATATTTTTATTTTTTTTATTATTTCTTCCAAATATTTTCTGTAAGGATCTAATTCATGAAGCAATTCATACAGTTGTTTTTCAACTTAATACTGATTGTTTAATTTTGATTAGTGGAGGTAATTTTTATTTTTGTAGATTTCAATGAATAAATATTTAATTTTTATATTTAATTTAAATATCCTAGGTTTATCACAAGAAATTTTTATTCAAGAAAAACATCTTTCATTTGATGCCATCCCTACGATTAGCGTTTCTTTGGAAAGAATAGATGTTTTATTTAAAATGAATTGTAAAAGACCGTTTTATGTCTTATTAAATAAATATGGTATTGGAAGAGATATAATTTTGAAGGTAATGAATAGATTCAGTACAACGGGGGGAAAGGGAGAAAAAGAAAATATAAAATCAACTGATTTTGAAATTAGTATCACCGGTTTATATTTAATTTTAGTAAAAGTACCATTTTATAAATTATTTCTTTTATTTTCGAAAATTTTGCTGGTCCAGAAAGGAAAAGGTTTGAAGTCTTTATATAACATTAAAGGAATGTAAAAAGTACATTTGATTTGATCAGTACAGTGGTTAGGGTCGGGAAAACGGGATACTTGTCCCAAATCCGGTGCTCGGGGAAAATATGGACATCAACACGTAGTTCTCTATTTTTTTTTCATTAAATAATTGTTTTCGGATATTTTAAAAATATATATATATATTTAATGTGTTTTTTTGAAAGGGGCATATTTAATCTTTGTTCTGGGCCTGGTATTTCCTAGCGCCGGTTCTGAATTTGAGCAATTTTGTTATTATTTATTTTATTATTTAGTTTAAATATTTCTTGAGACCAAAAACGAAGAAAGAGAGAGAGAGAAAGTCTAAACTTTTCAAGTGGAATAAAAGTGAATTGGAAATTTTCAAATGAAGGCGAAGTAAAATGGAGAATAATTTTTTCCCCCTTTGCTTTGATTCCATGCAAATGATTTCCATTCTTGACCACGAAATAGGCTTTACTGAAAAAACCTTGAAAATTAAAAAAATTGAATCCTGGAAGATCTTAAGGATCTTTCATATATTTAATAACTTAATATTTTTATTATATTCGATATTTTAAATTTATAATTAAAGGGTTTGAGGAACCCCCCAGCAAAGAAACCCTCTATATAAATATGAGATTGAACTAAAGAGAAAAATTAGCAGTTATTCTTCTTTGACCCTTCTTTATGAGATATGCCTCTGCTCTTCAGAGGTTCTTATAAGAATATTTTTAATAAAAATAAAAAGCCCCACTTTTTCTTCTTCTTTCCTTGGTTTCACTCGCATATTTTGGGGTCAGGAAATCAAAGGGAGAGAAAGGAACAATCAGGCTCTTAGCTTGATAGGGAAGGAGGGAAGACTGGCGAAAAGAAGAAATGCCAGTCTCAGCTCAGGTAAGTCGTGGTCGCCATCAACATATAAAATGTGAGCTCTTGAGTAGATTTGAAAAAATATTTATTACTATAAATAAGATTAAAATTTTATGATTTTTATTCAGGTATTAAATATCAAAAGAAATTATGCAAAACCTTCATGGCTAATTTTTCTTCGTAATGAAAATATAAATGAATATTTTTCGGAAACAAATATAAATTTCGATTCGAAAGTTATTGTAGTAAAACAATCAGCTCATTCATTTTCACTCTTCGAAGTTTATCATGTGGCGCAAGGAGGACCTTTGTATATTGAGTCACTTGAATGGCTTAACCATTTCAATTCAAGAAATAAAAGATTTTATTTAAAAAAAAGAAGAAATTTTAATCAATATCTAATTAAAACAGCACATATATATGTAAGATTTTATAATCATTAAAACTATAAATTGTATGGGCCTATATTTTACTCAAAAATCTTTTTGAAGGATCCTCCTCTGAATTATGAAGAAATCAAGAAAAATAAAATTGCACTTGGTGGAATTTATGGAGAAATATGCACTATTTTGGAAAAGTATTTAAACTTTCGGTAAGTATTATTATTTAGAGAAATATTTGTAAGTAAATGGGTCGCAATCTTATGCATTATGTAATTATATTAAAATAATTTTTTGAATAAATAAGGACGAAATGTGGGTACCCCATGCCTAAAAGACAAAAAAAAACATTGGATATGCAAAAGTAACGTTCTTTCAATGACAAGCGAAACCCCCCTCCGCGTCATAGGATTAAGCGATTATATGTACATCTTTTTAAGAGAGAAGATGGTTAAACTACTTGTAAGTGTATGAAAAATGGGTGGGTGAACTAAAATATTAATCCTTTAAATCATTTCTTTTGTAATCAGGTAATTAATAAACACTTATATCAAAAATAAGAAAACAAATTTTTGTTTTATCTTAATTAATAATTAGGAGAGTTTCATAAAATCTAAAATAATAAATTTCATAGTATATAAAACATTAAATTTTGGTTTTTTATATACATCTTTTAATTATCTATTAAGACAAAGATTTGTTTACTTATTTTTGATAGAAAATATTTATTAATTACCTGATTACAAGCGAAATGATTTAATGGGGATATAAAATTTAAAAGATTGTACTATAAATATCGGTTTTTCGCTTATTTATCCAAAGTGAGAATGAAATAGTAATAATATTCTTAAAAGGGATGCCACTTCTCAGGGCTTTCGATGATGAGAGGGCGTCAGATAAAAATTTTTATTTGAAAAAGAATAGGAAACCCTCTTTAAAAGAAAGAAGCAAATTATAAAATAATATAAAATAAATTAATTAATAAAAATAATTTTAATAAAGATATGGCCAAGCATCGTATCAGCAAAGAATTTTTTTTTAGAATTCATTTATTACCAGAAGACAAGGATTGGGGAACAAAAGATTTGAATTCTTCTTGGAGTGGTATGATGAAAAAATTAATTGAAAATGAAAGCGATTTAATATGTTCTGCATTATTTATGAATAACGAACGTTCTAAGGCTGTTCAATTTCTACAGCCAATTAATATTGTTGGGTAAAAAAATAATGGATTATCTTATTAAATATCTTCTATTATTTAATTATTTTTTATACAGATTACGATATTTTATAAATGAAAATAAAAACAATTATGGACAATTGGGAATCATATTGTTACCATTTAAAGATGATATATGGATATGTATTATTATGATAATTTTTTTGATTGCACTTATTCAGTTTTTTATTTGTAAAATAGAAAATAATTTTCAAAATTCGTTTCTTGATATCTTATTTCGAACGCTTTCTTTACTATTTCAACAAGGTAAATATATTTTTTTATAATTTTATCAAATTTGATTTTCTAAAAACAGAAATAGAATAAACTTAAGAAATTTCCCAGCTCTATGATTATAAGGGATTATGGTTTGGCAGCCTTAGGTAAGAAAAATAAAAGCTTTTTTCTATTAATGATAAAAAACTTTATTTTTGTCAAGAAGTTTCGGCCAGTATTTCTGGCCTTTATCAGGATCTGGGATACAAAAAATAATGTCACTTATTGTTACATAATTGGTTTGTTTTGTGTGCTCAAAAGGCATAATATTACTCATTAAGATTTTATTCGGAAAAGATAGAGTTTTTTTAAATGGTCACTTATTGCCTTGATAATGGGGGAGGTTTGCAAATATTTTATTTTCTGACTGCACTTAATTTGTTTATTTTTAGTTTATATGTTCTTTAATTGTTTTTGGTGATAGATTTAAGGCACATTCAGAATAATTATTTTCTTTGGAAATTTCATGGATATTAATGTTTTTGTCCTAAAAGCATTTATTTGCTATTCTTAACATTTTGAATATTAAATTATTTAGGCTGTTTATTTTATCTCTGGATGCCTGGAGTGGAAATCAAAACTCTATAGATAAGCGGTTCTCAATCTTTTTCGTTTGGAGAACCGAATACAGACAGAATACGGGATAAAACATGTCGGCATTGATAAATGATAGTTTTTTAACATTAGTAAAAAAAAAGTTTTATTTTTTCTACCAAAGATTCCCTAATTCTCATCCATTTCTTTATAAAAAGATAAAAGTGTAATCCGGAAGAATATGGTCAAGGGAATTAGGGGTGGGGGGATGGTTTTTCCTTAAAATTTATTAGCCACGCATCTGGACTAAAGAAAGCCCTTTTTACAATCAAGATTAGAGCCACGCCTGTCCTTTCCCTTAATGACGGCCCTTGCCTAACTCATATGTACAGCAACCACCAAATGACTTAATATTTTTTAGATTTAAGGGGCATTCAGAATAATTATTTTCTTTGGAAATTTCATGGATAATATTAATGCTTTTGACGTAAAAGCATTTATTTGCCCCCTCTCCCCCCTGTTCGTAATAAATCTGACTCTCCCACTAAAGAGTATATATTTCAGACTTTACTATAAAAGTCTGAAATATATACTCTATATTACTATATTATATACGAAAAAAAAATGTCGCATGTTGTTTCATTTACAAAATAATACTGTAAATAATATTTATAATAATAAATATTATAGTTTATTAAGTAGATACAATTAATCAATTTACAAATTTGATTTAAATAAAACTTAGTTTAGAAAACTACTTAAGTAACTCGGGGGGGGGGGCTATTGTTTATCTTAATGAGGTGAGTCCTTATAAACAGTCGGAAGAGATGTAGATTTTTTGAGACCTGTTGTGGACTAAAATTCTGCGCCATACACCCGAAAAATCGCAGAATCTGAGGGGCTTGAATTCTTATAGTTATCTTTAAAAAACAGAAAACGTTCGTGGAAGTTCAAATCGGATAGTAAGTCAATGAAATAAAAATTTGTTCAATTTTAGTTACAACAGCTCCTTCAAATTCGCTTTCTGGAAGAATAATAAGATGCTCAGGATTTTTATTAATTATTGTACTTATGATCTATTATTCATGTTCCCTTTATTCTATAATTACTATTAAACTCAAATCTTTGCCATTTAATTCTTTGGAAGGATTTTTAAAAGATGGAACATACCAGATGGCGGTTATTAAAAATTCATCGGAATATTTGAATCTTAAAGTAAGTAGATTCATTTTTAACTTAATTATTATTATTTTATATTGGAAATTAAATTAAATTAATTTTTAATCTAAAAAGTATAAAAACTCATTTATCATTATAAAATTCATCATAGGCTTGTTTTTCAAATTGTTTGTTTCTCCCTTTTTTGACGAAATTCTTTTCTTTATATATAATTCCATTTTTAAATCCTAAAATCCTTTATTCATAGTGGTTTCCATATTTTTTAAATTTTTGAGGAAAAAATAATGGTGGCTTCCCTCATTCCTTCATATCATTATTAGTTGGCTAAATTACGTCTATTTAAATTTAAAAATTTGGCAATTAACAAAATAGCATTTTACAGAAAGTTTCAGAAAAAGGTGTGTGACCAAATTTGAGAAGTACTGAAATAAAAGTCGAACCTAAGTGTGATTGAAAGGAATACGGAAGAAAATTATTTTAATGTTATTAAATGAAAAGTTCTTTTTAATATAGTATTATAATTATCTTATTTTTTAGATGGCAAAGGAAGGGCTATTTAAACAAATTTATGAAAAAGGAATATACGATTTTCTTGACAATTTTCTAGATGGTTTTGATCTTGTTTGCCGAGAAAAAATAGTCTTCATTTATAGTTCAGATTTATATAATTTATATAAATGGAATTGTAGCATTAATTATTTACCAATCTGGCACCAAAGATCTTACTCAAGCATGGTTTTAGCCAAACATAGTCCTTATTTTGATATATTTCAACTTTAGTAAGTACCTATATATATATATATATATATATATATATATAGTCTTTTTTTCTTGTACAGTTAGTTAAGGTTAATTATACAAAATTAGCTGGAAACTTAGCTAAGTAAACATGAAAAAAGTGACTGATAAAATAAAAATATAACAAATAATATTTAAGGAACGAAAGAAATAAATAATAAATGTTTTTTTTTGCTCTTTTTATTTAAATTTACAAAGATTTTCTTATAATATTTTAACCAACTCCGACAGCATACAATACTTAAGATTAAAATTATTGCTATATAATAAACAATATAATATATGAAATTTCTCAAATTTCTATTCATCAAAACTGATATACTTTTTTATGGGAAAATTTGAAAAAGTAATATATTAACTGCCTATAACTATATTTTTAATCATAGCTGGTGTCGGCTATAAGCGATGAGTGAAATATTTTAAGAAAATCTTTGTAAATATTTGGAAATAAATAGAATGCTTAAATTCATCTAATTAATAATAACAATTTCATTTTTTTTTAGTTTAATGGACCTTATTAGCAGCGGTATCCTAAAATTAATAAAGGGTAAATTCATAAAAGATGCTATAATTAATGAGGAGGAACATAATGTAAAATTAGAACTATCAGAATCTTTAGGAATATTTATTTGTATTATGATTGGATTCAGTTGCTCCTTAATTATTCTTTTAATAGAAATTTTATTTTCATATTTTTCTAAAAAAATTAATAAAACATTTGTAAAAAAATAAAAATAATTCAACAAGAATAAGTTAAAAGTATTTATTACATTTCAGTTCGCAAATCATTGCGGCAATTATCAAAAAAAAATTGATAATACTCACAAACTCTTATTTAATAATATATATTACAAGTAATATGAATAGTTATATTCATATTATATATTTAAAAAATAATTTTTTTTATAAACATCATTATCTGTTTTTTTTTTAATTAACCAGTATTAATAATAAAAAAATTTCTCACACAAAGTTAACTTACATTCAACAAAGAACTAAATCACGAAATGGTTTAGGCTCTCTGCTTCTTTCATACAAATGAAATCTAAAAGTATAAGGAAATTAAATTAACATTAAATATATTATATTTACCTTAATGCAAATATATATAGTTAAAAGAAAGTAAAATTACCATTTAAAAGAGGAGCGTTGACATTCCTCCCATTTCACTTTGTTCTTTAACAAAAATTTCGAAATATTGATAGATAATAGTGACAGCAAGAAGGATTCCAGTGCCGCTTCCAATCGCTCCTAAAAAGTCAGCAAGAACAGAGAGAGCGCCTATGCAGAGTCCACCAAAAGCAGCCGCAGTAGGAATGTACCGGTTCAATTCACGAATCATAGAATTATCTCGGTGTCCACGCATAACCATTTGTTGTTCTTTAAGTTGTTTTGCCACCTGGTAAACGAATAATTTTCTATTAATAAATATCTATATTATAAAAAATTATGAAAGTAAATAGGTAGATATTAAAAAAAAAAATTGTAGAGCCGGTTGTTTCATGAAGCTACAGCTTCAAACCTTTGCTCTCGGTCATTGCCAATAACATATTCGTTTAATCCCAAATTATAACATATTATTAATACATCAAAGTTTTAAGTAGTAATAAATAGAAGAATTGGAGTGTATAAAATATTAATAAGTATAGTTAAAATATTTAGTCTAGTCAATTTTATTTTATTTGTGTGTATTAATAGTCTGATTTGAAAATTTGATTGTATTTTAATTTTTGAGCAATAATAAAGAATATACAAGATATCATATTATAAATTTATATTACATGCCTTTATTAATAATATTTATCAATTTGTTTAATTCCAAAATAATTAAAGAAAATAGAAATGTAATAGGGATTACAACTAAATGTCAATTGAAATTTTTTTCGATACCATTTAAAGTCAGGATCGATATTTAGCTAAATAATAATAATTCAAATGAGCAAATTATTAATTAAAATAATTTATCATAAGTTTCTTATTGCTCTGAAAAAGGCCTAGAAGTATATAAAAATCAACTCCCTGAATCCGAGTTAGATTAGATTTTCGATTACTCCTGAGTTTGCGTACCATCTGATTGGAACCGATGATATATATCAGACATAGTTTATTAATAGGCTATTTGAGATTATTTGACTTTTTTATATTTTGAAAGTTTGATAATATTAAACGGAAAAGTAGATGTTTTATTTATTTGCCTTTATAAGCTATTGATCCCCAAATTTTAATTTCTAAGGTTAAAAAGAGAAGTTTGGAATTAATATCTTTTTTAAAATATTTCAAATGAAAAAAGAAATAAAAAATATGAAGAAAACGATTATAATTTTATCTTCTCTTACCTATATATATAATAAATAGTAAGAAAGTATTGTGATCGCAAAAAAATCGATGTTGAGTTTTCAACAGGAATACATGTTTTGATGTCCCTTGAGTCTAAAAAAATGGTTTGTCTATGTGTCGGGAATAAGATTTTTCAAAAACGAAAAGAGGCTCAAGGCTAAAATTTTATATTTAAGCTAGGTACCATAGTCTTATGAACCTCGAAGCTTTTAAATAAAATTGGCCAAAGAGTAACAGTACTTTACTGATGCTTTTTTTTTTTTGGATTTTCTCAAAATTCTCTATAATGATTTTGATTGATTAAAATTCATAAAACAATTTACTTATTACATGATCAATTTATTTATTACATATCTTTGAAATGTTTTAACCCTTATCCCCACCAAATTGTTTGGGGCCTATTTTATTCTTGCATGTTTTTAAGTTTTTTGTGACTCTTAAACTTTTCTAACGAATTTGATTAAATAGACTCTACTTATAATAAATTAGATAATATTTAAGATATATTAATCATTTTCGACCTCAAAATAGTGTGGGCCCCTTAATTTTGAATTTTTAGAATCCCTTAGAAAAGATAGGACAACTCGTTGCCATGGTAACAAAATATAAATATTTTTAATTTCTATGATATTAAACGAAATTTACTTGCCAATTTAATTAATTTAATTTTTTTATAATATTGATAATTGATTAATAACAAAAGAAAAATCTCTAAAAATTAAAGCTTATAAAATTGTGAACCGACTACCTAGGGGTTCAACGCAAAAATCTGGTGTAACAGCATATCTCATAATTTTCCTTGCCTTAGGTAAGAGAAAGTTGTGTGATGTCCGGCTGTCACACCAGATTTTTATATTCCAAAAACATTACTTACATCCTTTGCGGAAGAACCAGAAACATCAATCCAAGTCTTGCTAAAGAAAGCACATGATCCCAACATGAAAATGATATAAAGAACGGCATGGACTGGATCTTCTACTATATGTCCCAGATTTTCTGGAGGACTCAGATAATAACATAAACCTCCAACGGGATATGCTCGAGCTGGACCGCCACCGCTTACATCGGCCCAAACACCGAGTAAATTGACAAAGAAATTGCCTGTGAATTTGACAGCCAACATCTGGAAAAAATATTTAAAATATTTATTTGCATTTAATAAATACTACAAATACAATGAAAATAAACACACACCTGAGAGATGACATAAAGATTTGAAACAAGGGCTGATTGCAAAATAATTGGAATGTTGGAAGTATAAAAAAGTTTGATTGGATAACTACTGTATTGTCCACGGTAACGTGCGGATTTGATAGGAAGATCTACTCGGAAACCCTAAAAAAATATAAAATAAGTATTTAATTTCTATTATTATAATTAAAAAGCCAATAATTTTTTAAATCTTTTACTCACTTGGAAATAGATTACTATTGCAAAAACAAGAATAGTAGCAAGAAGATTCATCAAGTTGGGAAGATTTTGTCTGTAAAAGGCTTCACGTAAAGCCCTAACTTTATCTTGACGAGTAGCCAATAAATGGAAGAGAGCAATGACTGCACCTTCGAATTCAGTTCCACGACCTAAAATATTATATAAAGGATTACTATATACACTTGGGAAGGCGAGTGGCTAAGCGGATAAGCTTATTATGGATCTGAAGCTGGCACACAACTCGGGTTCGAGTTCGGCTTACCGCAAAAAACTATTCAACTTTGCCAAAAAGTCTCCTAGATTAGGAAAGGAGATAATCTCATCCCCAGTAAGATGCACAAAAGGCCCAATTTGTGAAGATCTAAGTGCCTATGGGACGGGAAAATTGAAACCATTCACTATATATATAATACTTATTTATTTAAAAAAAAATAATTTTGACTTTAAGATAAATAGTTTATATAAGTTCATTGATCATTTAACTGTTTTGAGTATCATAATATAAATATATTAATTTTATATTTTATTTTAAATTAAAAGTATAAAGCTGTTATTTTATGAGAATATAAAAATTTTAGGTTTGGATTCACTATTTCTGAGCAAAAAAAAGTTAATCGAAGAAAGCGAATTTTAACGATAAATTTGTCATAATAAAATTGTAATTATGAAGTGGGAAAATCTTATCCATTTATATACTATCTGACCATTATTTATCTGTGCAAAATCTTAAGTTTTCCTAAGAAATGATAAATTGTTTTCACAGTGTAAAAAAATTTTAAAAAATGGTTTATAGGTATTGGTGCCCAGTAAAACAGAACATTTAAAAATGAAAGATTCGCTTCCAAAATTAAAATCCTATAAATATCTATAGGGCTTGGAAGTCTTAATAATGGGGCAAGGGGAGCGTAAGTGGGGCGTTCTACTCCGAGAAGAATTTTGTAGAGGTTGAGAATAATTTATTAATTCTTGTGAGGAAAAGCAGCAATGTGACGTCCCTAAAGGTCCTTACTCTAAACCTAACAAGACTTTTCTTTGGAAAATTATTGAATCTTTAATATTATTAAATATAGAAAAATAAATATTAAATAATTCATACCAGTGTTGACAGTGGCAGGACTGAAAGCTTTCCATACGATGGTTTCACAAATATTTGTAGCGATAAAAAGTGAAATTCCGCTGCCAAGACCATATCCCTTTTGAAGTAATTCATCGAGAAGAAGAACAATTAATCCAGCAACGAAAAGTTGAACAATGATGAGTAAACAGACCCCAGCTCCAATTTCAGATGGCTCTCCATACATTCCAGTCATAACATAAACAATTGCTTGTCCAACGGTAATAACCATACCAAATACTGTAAAAAGAAAGATTATTTATTAGAGCATATCTAATTGAGAGAAAATTTCTAAATTTAAATGATTTAGATAAATTTATATTATTCTCTTTAATTTTATTAATGATGTGTAAAATATCTCAAATTTTGACCTCTCTCAAAAGTCTAACCCTTGCGATCAAAAAGATTATCATATGACGATTAGGATTAAAAACAAACTATTTCAAATAGTAAAAAGTTTTAAATTATAAATTTTTTAAAGAAGTCAGAAGTCTATATAATGACCCTGAATTTATCCAAAAGATAAAGAAACAAATAAATTTTCAATAAGAAATCTAAAATCATAACTTGCTTAATTAAAAGGCAACTAAGATGTCTGGAAAAAAATTTTAAAAATTTTATTCAAAATTTGGGCTTTTGGTACTTGTAAGGAAAAGATTAGATGACTATGATCAAACAATTTATATCGAATAGTAAAAATTCGAATAATCTCATTTGTATGTTAGATTTTTTTGTTCTTATAAAAACCTTGTTTTTAATGTATGGTAATAAAACATCCTCTTTTTGAAACGACGCCTCCGGTATTTGTTAAAATTACAAATTAAAAAGCCTTTATTAAGATTATAAAACAAAAGAGCTTAAGTTTGTAAGGAGGTGGTATCTTGGATTTTTGTTAGGTACTCTATACTCTCGCCTTCTCGAAATCTCACTTATTCAAATATTAATTAATTATTTAAAGTATCACTATTAAGTATTAATTAAATATTTAAAGTATCACTATTAGAATTTGGTTTATGGTTATTATTTAGTATTTCAAATGAAAAACCACCAAGTTTTGATGGTTATTGCCAAAAATTGATGTTGCCTATGAAAAAAATCTTACAGAGGCGTAGCCAGAAGTTTATGGTGGGGGTTCAAAACTTGTAAATCTCTCCCACCTTCCTCTTCCCCTCTTTTAATTTTTTAATTTATTTAAATATAATTATATATATATAATGATATATATAATGATTTTATTTATTACTAATATTTTTTTTGCATGTGTATTAAATTATATTCTTCTCAAATAGGCCTAATATATAGTATAAGTTTAGGTCCCAGAGGAGGATTCTTACCCCCATTAACCCTCCCCATTCGTGGCTATTCCACTGAAAACTTATTCAAACAACAAAAATTTTGTCAAGTCAATCATATTTAAAGGTTTAAACACACATCTATTTCAAAAAAAACATGAATACTATACTTTACTATGTTTATATACATAAATTAAAAAATACATTTATTTAAGATTCAAATGAACCATACATGGTTTATGATATCATGCAATTTTTTGAGAAATAATAAATTCTTACATTTTTGAGCTCCATTAAACAGTGCTCGATCTTTAGGCGTATCTCCAACCTCAATGATTTTTGCTCCAGCCAACAATTGCATAATAAGGCCTGAAGTAACAATCGGTGAAATACCAAGTTCCATTAAAGTTCCTCTATTACTAGCAAGAATTACACGAATCCAATAAAAGGGATCGGCTGAGTCTGAACTCATGATACCAAAAAGTGGAATCTTTAAAAAGAAAATAAAAAATTAATATATTTAATTTAAAAAGTTATATTTACTTATTGTATGGGAAAATAATATTTTTGAAAGCTAGAAGGCTCAAACTCCCGAGGTAGTGATCGTATGAACATGGGAAATTATAAAAAATATGTCACTATCCATTATTCTTTCTATATTTGTTATTGGAGTATTAATTAATCTCGATTTCCTTTGAATCGATAAAGCGGATTCGATTTTAAATAGTTGATTAGTTACCCAATCACAAATATAGTAAGAATATTGACATTTGATGGGTATATATTTTTTTAATTTACTTTCTATTTAATGGGTTTAAAAAGCCACGTGATTACTAGTGAGCCTACTAGAAATATGTCAACTTCTCATAAATAAACTTATAAATACTTACTTGACAACATACTAAGAAAATAAATAAAGTAATTGCAGTCCATAGTACTTTTTCTCTAAATTGAATCTGAAAATAAATAATAATTAGTATAAATCCATATGGATAAAAAATAAACATATTTCAATATATTACCTTTCTTTCTGGCTTTGCAATTTCAGGTAAAATACTACAAAAAGGTTTAATAACCTCAAGGAATTTAACTGAAACAAAATAAATAAAATTTCCATTTAAAAATATTGAATTAATTTGTCAGTGATATAGGTGTCCTACATTTTTGATTTTGGTAAAAAAATAAATAAAATTATGGATTAAATTCCTATCAATAGAAATAAATAATATTTATTAATAATAAATAAGTAAAAAGATAATGATTAAGAGTATTCTATGAAAAAATAAATTACGGTACAAGATATAAAATTATTAAGATATATTTTAATAATTAATAAACTAAAGAAAAAAATAATAAGGTTTTAATTTATATTTTTTATGTAATTTAGAATTTTAAAGAGTGAGAGAGATAATTGCAAGGTTGATGGCTTGCATTAAAAAGTATATAAAAATAATTTTTAAAATTAAGACGGAATAATAATTTTAATTTAATAAATAGAATTGTGGATGAAGTATTTATTAAATTTCATCAAGATTTTTATTTACTTACTTCCCATTTTGTGATAATTAGTTGGGAGAGGTCGAGTGTAAGTTGATTATTTGATGGAGAAAATCTTAAAAAGATTGAATAGAAGTTCCTATCGAACCCTACACGTCTGCAAAGGCCCCGATGACGTGTAAACGAAACGAACGCGTTGCTGTGACGTCACTGCCAAGAAGTCAGCTTGTCGATCGGCAACGTTGCCATATTTCAATTACAATTTTAATGCTATCAGATAATAAAATATATTCAAAACTTTTTAATAAATATAAATAGTTGATTTCTTATGTATTCATTTTACTATCAATTTTTTTTTTAATCAATAAACTTTTATTTTTTTCCTTTATTGAAATAAATATTTTCTTAAACTATAAATAAATTAATGATAGTCACATATTAAACAATACTATTCTGTTAACTTTTTTCCAAATGCAATTTTTTTGTCTTTCGGCCATTTAGCTCCATCCTTATTTATTTATATTAATTGATATAAACAAATTTTCTCGCTCAGGACAAGAAGCAAACCAATGACTTATGGTACGTAGGCATCTACCTTTGCATCAAGGTACAGGACCCAAATGCTTTTGTGAGAAATTTTTTATTTAATTTGTTGGAAAAAATAATTGAATCAACTTTAATTGTGTCCAACGCATGCGCAAAATAAATATAGTAAGTTTTTTAATCTGCGCATGCGTCAGACAGAAGGAGGTTGGTTCAATTACTTGTTTAAATAGATATTGTAATTGTAATTGAAAAAAGATAAAGAAATGCGGCCCTAAAGATTTTAAAAATTCAATTATTAAAATATCAAAAATTGTATTTTATTATAATTAATTTTAAAAACAGATTTTGAATTATTATTTTACCATTTGACAACATTGTAAAGCGCATTGAGCTTTGACGCAAGAACAAAACAAACCGGCTTAAAAACAAAAAAAACATTATTGACAAATTCTGACACTTTTGATAACTTCACAATGCATTATTATTTGGTATTCGTAAAAAAGTGTGATGAAATTAATATTTTAATTTGAATTAAATATTTTAATTTATGCCAAAATGATGTCATTTCATGTGTCCGATCAACCAAATATACTTTTAGCGCAATTATGTCACCAAAAAGATCAAGGAAGATTTTGCGATTTAGCCCTTTATGCCGGCGGAAAAGTTTTTAAAGCTCATCGGAGTGTTTTAGCCAGTGTTTCTCCATATTTCGATTCAATATTAAAAACACATAAGATTATTAAAGAGAGACTCACTGTCACTTGTAATAATGGAGATGTTTTTAAAACATTTTTAGACTTTATATATACTGGAAATGTAATTGATTTTAAAAAATTAATTTATTCGTTCTTTTGTTTCAAATTAATATTTTTTATTTTTAGGTGGAACTTCACAGAGAAAATGTTGGTGAATTATTGAGATTGTCGAATCACTTTCTTGTACCGAAACTTAAATCATTTTGTGTGGAATTCTTAGAAAGGTGTTTATATAAAATATAATATTGTTATTTATTCGAGGGTCGTTGGAAAAGTGATTGACTTTGAAATAAAATTTTTTTACCAAACAGAATTAATACCTTAAAAAAAAATTTAATAATAGAGAATAGAGAAGAAGCATGTGTCAAACAACACTCGGAATTTATTTTCATAAAATCTGAAAACTATAAAAATTTACTATTTTACAGATCTGTTTGAAACTTATCGAATGACACTAAAGCGTCATATGACAGATATAATATCATACTTTTATTTTGAGCTATATCTTTAATCAAAGTCACTGACTATCAAATCCTTCTCCCTCGAGTTTAAACTTAAAGGAAAATTTTAATACACTACACTAAAGTGTCATATGTGAAATAATTTCAAACTTCTAATTTGAGTTCTATCTTTAATCAAAGTCACTGACTATCATATCCTCACCCCTCGAGTTTTAGTAATGTTAAACTTAAAGGAAAATTTTAACGATTCACTTTAATTTTAGGAGTTTGGATTATTCTTTTTGTTTATTTGTTAAAGAGTTAGCCGATAAGTTTAATATTGTAGAATTATCAAAAAGCTCTGCAATGTTTATCCAAATAAATTTAAATAAAATTTTGGATCATCAAGAGATTTTGGGTTTATCACACACCAAATTGGATACTCTTCTATCCGAAAAGGTAATTTTTAATTTTGTCAAAAAAGGAAAAAACCATTAAACTCGGACAACTACAAACTAATTTTATTTTATATATTAAATGAATGACTCCATGTTTTCTTCCGAATATTCATTGAGGACAGGGGATGTGAAAGCGTCAAGTGCAAATGAAATAATACTCTTTTAGGCGATGTTTTAAATAAAGCGAAATTTAACAAAGAATATTTTGTCACTTGACGCCTTCACATCACTCTTAACCTCCCGAAATATTATTTAATTTGTGAATAGCTTCCCCCCTTTCCTATTTTCCTCGCTTTAATCCCTAATTTCTTAATGATGCGAATGATGCGACCACGATGAAGAACATGTTGCTTGATGAAAGAAAGATGGCATAAATGAGGCAGAATAAATCTCAACCTTAATCTGGATAACTCATGATCGTCACCCATATACTCTTAAGATGTGTCATTGAGTATTGGTTAATAAAAATTAATTATGTATCATGATAAATGAATTTTATTCGTTTATTAAAACATGCTTTAATAAGTTTTTTATTTTAATGAGAAGTTACGTTAGTTTAGTTAACATACACCGAGACCAACTCGTACCATTAAACCTTTGCAGACTAAAATATATCAGCTCTCATGATAAAGTCATTCTATAAAAAACGTAATATGCATTAAAAAAGCAAAAAAAATTGAGCGTGATAAAATTGGGTAAATGTTTGGTCTTAAAATTCCAAAACCTTAAAACTATTATCATATATATTTATATAAATTTTGGTCTATCATCGATTTCAATTCATTTATTAACAATATCCTAAACATTTTACTTTTTTTTTATAGAAAATGTCAATTTCACCTTTGCAAATACTACACACAATTTGTCGTTGGGTTTCTCATGATGCTGCCGGTCGAGAAAATTATTTTGGACCAATGCTGAGTTTGGTAAATTGGCAAGGTCTCCCTGGACCAGAAATGGTACTTCATTTGGATTCGGAGCCTGTATATCGACAAAGTGAAGCTTGTCTCTTCTTAGCTCTTCAGGGACTTAATCAAAATTCTATTTTGCCTCATAAGTATTTAGAAGTTTTACAAAATTTGAGCATCAAAATGGAACAGGTAAATTTTTTTATTATAGTCACTTATTTCCATTATTGGATAATGAAAATTTATTCTAAATAATATACAAATAATTAAAGAGTTATTTTAAAAATATTAATGTTCACTTTATTTTTTTATTTTTACTTTTTTTTTTAGGGACGATTGGTCCCTGCGCAAGTTAATCATCATAATTCATGTAATGAAAATAGGCCAATGCAAAAAATTGCCAAAAAAACAGGTATGTTTTCCTAAGCTCTGGCCATGATAACATTGCCAAAAAAAATTATTACAGATTAACTAAATAAATTCTTCGATTATTTGAGCATAGTTCATTTTGCATCGGTTAAAAAAAAATTAGTTAAAATAATAAAACAATCGTAAATAATTAACAAGAAAGTATTTTAGTTCAACTCGAATTAAAAAATATCTCCCAGGGGTGGGGGGGGGGGGGGAAGAGTCCAAAAAGTTATTAGCCTATTAACTTTTTAGGCTAATCATTTTTTACCTTAGTTTAAAACATCCTGCATATTAAAGTTTCTCTCTGCTTTAGTTCTAGTTAGGCGATGTAGGCCAAAGCACCGTCTTACTACATTAGGACCTAAAGCTAGGCTGGCAGCATTGAGAAATGCATGGAGAGCCCGAAGAGAAAAGCAAGGTATTTAATTTTCTCTTTTAAATATTCATCATCTTTTTTTAGATATATTTTTATTATTAATAAGATTTAATATGTTAATTATGTTTCTTTTTTTTTAATTAATGTTTAAGAAATAAATTTAATTTGTATAGCATGGTGTCCATGGTGTGGATATCGGGCTCAATCTATTGAGCATTTAGAAATGCATATGGCTAGTAATCACGGACGTACGGTTAGCTATAAATGCGGAGTCTGTGGTCATATTGCTCGGGCTCATCCTCAACATTTATCTCATATGGATCAACATTTTCCAGGACCTAGCCGACATTGTGATCAATGTATTTAATAATAATATATTAATTTTTTATTATTTATGCATTTTAATTAATATTAATTATTAATAATAATTTATATTTAAGGTTCATTTGAATGTTCAGGATTAAGTGAACTTCTTACTCATAGAGCTAATCAACATTTAGATAAGGTATTTCCTTGCAATCAATGTGGATATAAAGCTCGTTCTTTACATAATTTAGAGACTCATTCAAGATTACATACAGTGCATTTCAAATGTAAGTCATACTTTTATTTTATCATTTGTTTTATGCAAACAAAACAACTTAGAAGATTTAAAATATTGTGAGTTTTTTAAATAGACAACAGAGAGGGCTCCAGGCGGAGATAGATATATATTATTAATAAAGTACAAAAAATATATTTACTATAATAAAAAAAATCAAGATTTTAAAGTAAAATAAAAAATATTTTCCAACTTCACTTATAACATTTAGAATTAAATAGTTAAACTAAATAATTTTCACTAAAGGTAAAAGATTTAATAATTTTAAGGTGAAATTTGTGGAAAAGGCTTTGTTAATAAGATTTCTTTGGATCAACATAGTCTTACTCACAAGCCGTATATTTGTGACACTTGTGGATTTTCAACTAGATTTCTTAGTCATCTTGTTGCACATAAACGTATCCATTCCGGTTAGTAACTTTTAAATATCATCGAAGAAAAAAAATATTTTCTTTAATATTAATTAACATTTTTTAGGTGAAATGTACCGATGTGCTTTTCCTGAATGCAAAAAACCTCGTAAACCTGAATCAAATGCTCCTCGTCCACACAGTTGCAATGTTTGTGGTCGCGCCTTTCTTGAAAAAAGTCATTTAGTATGTGACCATAATAATTTAAAAATTTTTATTATTTAATTTTTACTAAATAAACTGGTTAATGTTTAGGTTCGTCATGAGCGTATTCATTTGGAAGAAAAACCTTTCAAATGTTCCCAATGCGAATATGCAAGTTCTCGACGGGATAAACTTAAAGAACATTTCGCAAGACATCATGCATATTCTCAAGTAAAAAAAATTTTTTAATTAAAAATAGACCCAGAGGGCTATTATAGTTTTTTAAGTACTATAGTAAAATTTCAAAAATACAAATTAGTATATATGTCTTATTGTTTTTATATTTGGCTGCCTGTACTTTAATATGACTTTAATATATATATATGTTCTTTAATCCAACTGGCGCCCCCACTCTTAAAACTTTGAGAATTGAATTTACTATATTTTTTATGTATTTGGGTTATAGGAAAATATACTGATTGATGATTCTATTATATCATTTTCAATAAAAAATATTCTGTATATGTCTTCATATAATTAATTTATTTTGTGAGACGTTTTTTAATAAAATCTGAAATACTAAATTTTAAAAGTAAAAAGTAAGACTATATATTAAAATATATAATACACCTATGGCCCGCGTTACTAAAGAAGTTGGACCGCCCACCCTGCTTTAGCGTATTATTTATATAGCACTGCACAATAATATCAAGTATGTATTGATTGTCTTGATCGCTTTTGACTCATATATATATATAAATACATACCTGTATTCTCCCCTCCAGCTAGAAAAATTATGACTAAGGCACTGTTATAGAATATATAATATTATTAATTTTTTTTTTAGGTGGATTCCACTACTCCATATCATTCTGGATCACCTCCAACATCGACTAGTAGTGGAAGTAATGCAGGACCTCCTCCTGGAGCTGATCCAACAGCTGGCTCTAATCACTCTGGCGCTGGAACTGGTTCTTCAGGTGCTGCTGGTAATTCATCTGCGGGTTCGAATGGTGGTCCTCTAGGAGCTGGTGGGGCTACATCTTCTTCAGCAGCGGCTGCGGCTGCAGCAGCAGCAGCTGCAGCGGCTGCATATGTGCAATTTCCTGAGCCACCGCCACAACCACCTCCGCCGGAGTTTCATCAATTTCAAACAGGTGGTCATAGGCCGCTCTTCCATCAATCATATCCTCCTAATCTTCAACCAGATTATCCTTGTATGTCCATTCTGTGAATATTCTTATCCCTTAAAAAAATTTT